>MU777635.1:0-61938 GCA_026770625.1 Nicotiana glauca
AATTATGTGTTATTAAAAATAATGTTGTTCTTGGTTGTTCATCATGTTATTTGAATTGTTGTTGAAATTGTTTAACGCAGATCCAAAATAGGACGACACATATGAATACGCAGATCCAGGGTCAAATAGCACTGAAGCACCTCTATCAAAGACCAAAATAGTACCTGTAATGACAACATCAGAAGGCTCAGCCTCTGGCCTGGCTGGCAAAACATAACACCGGGGCTGGGCCTTACCTTCCTGAACTATGTCTCAAGGACGATCAGCTACTGGCTGACCCCTGCCTCTAGCAGTCCAAGCTCCACCTCTATGATCCCTACCTCTACCTCTATGGCCTCTACCCCCGCCTCTAGCTGGCTGGGCGGCCTGTGGATCACCAGCTGCCTGAATCATGGGACGAGGACCCTGCTGCTGGGAGTTGTCAGATGCTCAAGGGCAATACCTGGCAATATGTCTAGTGTCGCCACACGTGTAACAAGCCCTCGACTGCTGAGAATAACGGAGTGGTGGTGCGCTGATAGGTGCTGATGATGAGCTGGAAAGCTGCTGGTCAGAATACTGTGGTTGGGAACCACGGCCACCTATAGTACAATGTGAAACCTGTAGGGCTGACTAAAAGGGCCTCGGAGGATGGTCTCTACCATATGAATCCCTACCTCTAGATGAGGTACCACTGAACCTACAAGAATGACGAGGCCTCTTTTCTGACCCCTGACCATCTCCTCGTGCAAGTGCCATCTCTATCCTGCAAGCCGTATTGGCCGCCTCCTGAAATGAAATATCACTACCGGCTCTCATAGCCATCTAGATCCGGATCAGCTGAGCCAACCCATCAATAAATCTCCGCATCCTCTCCCTCTCAGTGGGGAGTATAACAATAACATGGCGTGCTGTTATGACCCGGCCCGTCGTCACGTGATTTATTGCCCTGTTTCCCTCATATTATGCTCCACTATGTTTCAATATCAGTGTTTGAGTTGATCGGGTAGAATTGGATTGGTTTTAGTTGGAAATGAGACACTTAGTCTCTTAAAGGGAAGCTTGTTTTGGAAAAGTTAACTGGAAGTTGACTATTTAGCTAGACAGCTCGGATGTGAATTCTGATGATTCGTTTAGCTTCGGGGGATGATTTGTGACTTAGGAGTGCAATCGGAAATGAATTTGGAGGTCCGGTGTAGAATTAGGCTTGAATTGGCTAAGTTTGAATTTTGGCAAATTCCGATTGATGAGTGAGATTTTGAACCGAGGGTTGGAATGGAATTCCGAGAGTTGTAGTAGCTTCGTTAGGTGATTTTGGATGTGTGTGCAAAATTTCAGTTGATTCGGAGGTGTTTAGGTCGGGTTTTTGATCAAATGCAAGTTTCGGAAGTTTTAGTTTGACTTAGGCTTGAATCCGTGGTAATTTGATGATTCTTGTGTTGTTGGATGTGTTTTTATGATCGGAACATGTTTGTGTGATGTTTTAGGATGGGTTGGCACTTTTGGTTGAGGTCCCGGGGGCCTCGGGGTGGTTTTGGGTGGTTAAACGGAAGGTTTTTGGCTTTTGGGAGTTGCAGAAATGCAGCAGAAATGTTGTAGAGGAATTTCTCTATGCGATCGCATAGGGGGCATTGCGATCGCATAGAAGGCTGGGAGAGGAGCCCTGTTTTGTGCTATGCGGTCGCATTAAGGGCCATGCGATCGCATAGGTCTGGGAACTTTAGTCTATGCGAACGCAGGGGGTGTAGTGCGAACGCATAAGGTTATTTTGGGAAGATGAAATTCGTGCTATGCGTTCGCAATGGTAGTAATGCGATCGCATAGGGTTAAAAATGCATGGGCAGAATGGATTTAAGTGTTATATCATCCGCGACCCATATCATATTTCCTCCATTTTTACTCCGCCTCAAGAGCTTTTTGGTAGATTTGAAGAGGGTTTTCGACGGGTATCGATTGGAGGTAAGTTCTATGGCCTAGAAACGTCATCTAATTGTGATTTCAACACCTAAATTCATGGAATTTGAGTAAAAAGTGAAGAACTAGGGCTTGTGTTTTCTTAATGATAAATTGGATTTTGAGGGAGCATTTGAACTCCAATTTTGATAAAATTTATATGTACGGACTCGTGGCGAGACGAGGAATCCGGTGATGTAAATTTTGGAATTTTTCGAGAAGTGGGCCCGGGGCTCGAGTTTTGCGAACTTCATGATTTTTAGTGTTTTTCGAGTAATTTCGATAGGGTTGTGTTTCTTTAGCATATAGTAATGTATTCATTGTGGTTTTGACTAGATTCGATGCGCAAGGAGATCGATTCAAGAGGAAAGGGCATTACGGACTAGTCTACGGCCGGCTTGAGGTGAGTAATAGATGTAGATGATGACCTGAGGGTTTGAAACCTTGGTATCTCACACTGTGACGCTGTATTGAGGCGAGACACGTACTCTACGGTGAGTGCGGGGTCGTTTGTGGACGGGAACTATGGCTTAGTCCATCCGAGTGATGTTCATACTGTGTTAATGACTGTAAATCGATTAGTAAACATTCTGCTTGGATCGTTATGAGCATATCTGGGCTGCGTGCCGATTATTTGGATCCCTTAGGGATTATTATCACTGTTTCCATGATATTGAGCATGTTTCCATGATATCAGTCATGAGTTAAATACTGTCTAGAAATGATTAGTAAACTTCTAAGGTTTTTAAACACTTAAGCTATAATACCTGATAAATAGAACTAAAAATGGTAAACCTGATTGTGCCCGTGTGGTTTGCATGCATATAATTGGACTGATTGTGGATCGGGCTATACGCCGCAGTGAATGCTACTATGTCATTGCGCTTGGGCTGTAGGAGCCCCTCCGGAGTCTGAACCCCCACAGTGAGCGCGGGTACCCAAATGGATCGGGCTGTACGCCGTAGCGGTCATGTGGATTGCATTGCATTCATACATTGATATCTATTTGTCTATCTGTCATTGATTTATTGTTGTTTCATCGTTAAATGTGCTAAGTTGTTAGATTCAGCTTTACATTGTGGTATTTCGGGATTTCTTACTTTTAGTCATTATACATGTGTATTACCACTGAGTTGGAAGTACTCACTTTACTCCCTGCACCATGTGTGCAGATTCAGGTACATCGGGAGCATAGTTGAGCTTTTGCTGTTCCAGAGTTTTCTCAGAAGTTGTCGAGGTAGCTGCCTGACGTTCGCAGGACCCGACTCCTCCCCTATCCCTTTATTATTCCGCATTTGTGAACATCAGTATTATTGAGGATTTATTATTTTGTTATCTTAGAGGCTCTAGACTCATGACCCCAGGTCTTTGGGAGTTTATTTAGCGGTTGCTTCGAGTTTTATAAAACCTCTGACTATTATCTGGTTGAAACTATATTATTTTGATAATTTCATGCTATAAATTGATAATGGGTTTACTAGTTGAGTTGAGAGTGTTAATTGGTCGAGCTTGCCTAGCATGTGTGTCGGGCGCCATCACGATCGGGATTGGGGTCGTGACAAGTTGGTATCAGAGCCTAGGTTACTAGGCCTCAGGAGTCATGAGCCGGTTAGTAGAGTCTCGCGGATCGGTATAGAGACGTTTGTATTTATCCTCGAGAGGCTGCAGAACCTTTAGGAAACACTTTATATTCTTGAACTCTTGTCGTGCGGCTTTTGTTTTTCTGAAACCTAAACTTCTGTATTCTATTCTCTCGCAGATGGCGAGAACCCGTGCTACTAAACATGGCGGACGACCACCTTTGGCACATGCTAGGGGCCGTGGTCGCGGTTGTGGTCGAGGCAGACCAGCGAGGGCAGCACCTGCAGATCCACCAGCTGCCCAGGTGCAGGACCAACCTCCAACTGTAGATGCTCCAGCAGCACCTGTTCAGGCACCGACAGTGCCCATTGTGATTCCTGGTCTTCAGGAGGCTTTAGCTCAGATCTTATCCGTCTGCACTGGCCTGGCTCAGGCCGTATCAGCCACTACTGCTGCAGCTACTTCTCAGACCGGGGGTGGTCAGCAGACCCCCGCTGCTCGCATACCCGAGCAGGGTGTCCAGGGATTGCAGACACCGGGAGTTGCCCAGTTGCACCAGTTGCCCCAGTTGCCCCAGTTGCACCAGTGGCACCAGTTGCCCCAGTTGTGCCAGTCGCACCAGCTCCAGACTTTGTGGTTTCAGCTATGCCAGATGACGAGCAGCATCGACTAGAGAGGTTTGGCAGGCTCCAGCCTCCGACGTTCAGTGGTACAGAGGGCGAGGATGCCCAGGGATTTCTAGACAAGTGTCAGCGTATGCTTCGCACTGCAGGGATATTGGAGTCGAGTGGAGTGGCTTTTACTACTTTCCAGTTCTCAGGGCCTACATTTACTTGGTGGGAAGAGTTTGAGAGGCGTAGGCCTGTTGGAGCAGCGCCCCTTACTTGGCAGCAGTTCTCCGCTCTCTTTCTGGAGAAGTATGTACCGCAGTCTCGCAGGGAGGAGCTGCGTCGTCAGTTTGAGTGGTTGGTTCAGGGGGACATGACTGTGACCCAGTATGAGTTGAGGTTTACGCAGCTAGCTCGGCATGCTACTTGGATGATCCCGACAGATCGGGAGAGGATCAGGAGGTTTGTGGATGGCCTCAACTATCCCATTTGCATTTTGATGACTAGAGAGAGGGTGGTGGCCGCCTCGTTTGAGGAGGTAGTTGATATGGATCTTCAGATTGAGACAGATCATCGTCGGGAGCGTGAGGAAAGAGAGGCCAAGAGGCCTCAAGGTTCAGGTAGCTTCAGCGGTGCTCTGTCTAGGGCACAGTAGAGGTCGTACAGAGTCCAGTGGGTCTTCTTCAGGCTGTGGCCATCAAGGTTATCAGCAGGGCCAGTCTTCACTTAGCGCCCTTCCAGCTCAGAGTACTACTCCTGCCTCTTCAGCCCAGGGTTCATCTGCAGCGAGGGGTTCCCTTCAGTCCCTTTCTCCAGCTCCAGGTCGTTGCTATGAGTGTGGCGAATTGGGTCATATAAGGAGATAGTGTCCTCGGCTCCGTGGTAGACAGTCTCAGCAGAGGGATCAGCCCTCATCTTCTGCTCCTGTTTCTTTAGCACCCACTCAGTCAGCTAGGGGTGGAGGCCAGGTAGCCAGAGGTCGCCCCATGGATGAAGACCGGACTGGCGGTGGTCAGGCTCGATTCTATGCTCTTCCAGATAAGAGGGATGCCATCGCATCAAATGCTGTTATCACAGGTGTTATCTCAGTCTGCCACAGGGATGCTTCTATTTTGTTTGATCCCGGATCTACCTATTCCTATGTATCTTCATATTTTGCTCATCATTTGGGTACGACCCGTGGTTGTCTTGCCTTGCTTGTGCACGTATCTACCCCGGTGGGTGATACTATTATTGTGGATCATGTATATCGATCATGTCTGGTGACTATTGGGGGTCTGGATACCCGAGTTGACTTGTTATTATTGGGTATGGTGGATTTCGATGTGATTCTGGGTATGGATTGGCTATCCCCGTACCATGCTACTCTGGACTGTCATGCCAAGACAGTTACATTGGCTATTCCGTGTATTCCGAGGATCGAGTGGTGAGGCGTGACTGATTATGTGCCCAGTAGGGTGATTTCTTTCTTAAAGGCCCAGCGGATGGTTGGGAAGGGTTGTTTATCGTACTTGGCTTTCGTTAGGGATGTTGGAGCTGAGACTCCTAGCCTTGATTCGGTTCCCGTTANCTAAAGGAGTTGAAGGACCAGCTTTAGGAGCTCCTAGATAAGGGGTTCATTCGCCCGAGTGTGTCACCATGGGGTGCACCGGTCTTATTTGTAAAGAAGAAGGATGACATAATGAGAATGTGCATTGACTACAGACAGTTGAACAAGGTGACAGTGAAGAACAAGTATCCACTACCCCATATTGAGGATTTGTTTGATCAGCTTCAGGGAGCAAAGGTATTCTCTAAGATTGACCTCCGATCAGGCTATCACCAGTTGAAGATTCGGGATTCAGACATTATGATGACGACTTTCAGGACGAGATATGGGCACTATGAGTTTCTGGTTATGTCATTTAGGCTGACTAATGCCCCAGCAGCGTTCATGCACTTGATGAACAGTGTATTTCGGCCGTATCTGGATTCATTTGTGATCATGTTTATTGACGATATTCTGGTATACTCGCGTAGCCAGGAGGAGCACGCGTAGCACTTGAGGGTGGTATTGCAGAGATTGAGAGAGGAGAAGCTTTATGCAAAGTTCTCCAAGTGTGAGTTCTGGCTTAGTTCTGTGGCTTTTCTGGGACACGTGGTGTCCAGTGATGGTATTCAGGTTGACCCAAAGAAGATTGAGGCGGTGCAGGGTTGGCCCAGACCGTCCTTAGCTACTGAGATTCGGAGTTTCCTCGGTTTGGCGGGTTATTACCGTAGTTTCGTTCAGGGTTTTTCGTCTATTACTTCGCCTTTGACGAAGTTGACGCAGAAGAATGCTCCATTTGTGTGGTCGGATGAGTGCGAGGAGAGCTTTCAGAAGCTCAAGTCAGCGTTGACCACAGCTCCAGTACTAGTATTGCCATCGGCTTCAGGTTCTTACACGGTGTATTGTGATGCTTTGAGAGTTGGGATCGGTTGTGTATTGATGCAGGAGGGTAGAGTTATTGCTTATGCTTCTCGTCAGTTGAAGCCCCATGAAAAAAACTACCCTGTTCATGACTTAGAGTTGGCTGCTATTGTTCACGCCTTAAAGATTTGGAGGCACTATCTATATGGCGTATCTTGTGAGGTGTTCATGGACCATCGCAACCTTCAGCACTTGTTTAAGCAAAAGGATCTAAATTTGAGTCAGCGGAGATGGCTTGAGTTACTCAAGGACTATGATATTACCATTTTGTATCATCTGGGGAAGGCCAATGTAGTGGCCAATGCTTTGAGCCAGAAGACGGTTAGTATGGGTAGCTTGGCATACATTCCAGTTGGGGAGAGGCCCCTTGCGGTTGATGTTCAGGACTTGGCCAATCGGATGGTGAGATTAGATATTTCTGAGCCCAGTCGGGTGTTGGCTTGTGTGATTTCCCGATCTTCTTTGTATGACCGCATTAGAGAGCGCCAGTATGATGACCCGCACTTGCTTGTCCTGAAGGACAGGGTCCAGCATGATGATGCCAGAGATGCGACCATTGGTGATGATGGTGTGTTGCGGATGCGGGGCCGGATTTGCATGCCCAATGTGGATGGGCTCCGAGAGTTGATACTAGAGGAGGCCCACAACTCGCGGTATTCCATTCATCCTGGTGCCATGAAGATGTACCAGGATTTGAGATAGCATTACTGGTGGAGGAGAATGAAAAAGGATATTGTGAGTTATGTGGCTCGGTGTCTCAACTGTCAGCAGGTCAAATATGAACATCAGGGACCCGGTGGTGTACTTCAGCGGATGGATATTCTGGAGTGGAAATGGGAGAGAATTACTATGGATTTTGTGAGTGGTCTCCCTCGTACCTCGAAGAAGTTTGATTTGATTTGGGTGATTGTGGATAGGCTGACCAAGTCCGCGCACTTCATTCCGGTGTGTACTACCTATTCTTCGGAGCGGTTAGCGGAGATTTTCATCCGGGAGATTGTACGGTTGCATTTGGTCCCAGTTTCCATTGTCTCAGATAGGGGTACTCAGTTTACTTCCCAGTTCTGGAGGACTTTTCATCAGGAGTTGGGCACACAGGTACAGTTGAGCATGGCGTTTCATCCTCAGACGGACGGACAGTCCGAGCATACTATCCAGATATTGAAGGACATGTTGCGTGCCTGTGTTATTGATTTTGGAGGTTCTTGGGCGGAGTTCTTTCCACTTCCAGAGTTTGCTTATAACAACAGGTATCAATCCAGCATTCAGATGGCGCCGTATGAGGCCTTATATGGGAGACGGTGTAGATCTCCGGTTGGATGGTTTGAGCCCAGCGAGGCTAGACTATTGGGGACAGAGTTAGTTCAGGATGCCTTAGAGAAGGTGAAAGTGATCCAGGAGAGACTTCGTATAGCTCAGTCACGTCAGAAGAGTTATGCGGACCGGAAGGTTGAGATGTATCCTATATGGTAGGCGAGAAGGTCTTGTTGAAGGTTTCGCCTATGAAAGGCGTTATGAGGTTTGGAAAGAAGGGGAAGCTGAGTCCACGGTTCATTGGACCTTTTGAGATACTTAGGAGGATTGGGGAGGTGGCCTATATGCTTGCCTTGCCACCCAGCTTGTCGGGAGTTCACCCGGTGTTCCATGTTTCTATGCTCTGGAAGTATGTTGGGAACCCGTCTCATGTGTTAGACTTTAGCACGATCTAATTGGATGAGGACTTGACCTACGATGTAGAGCCAGTGGCTATTTTGGGTCGTCAGGTTTGAAAGTTGAGATCGAAGGACATAGCTTCGGTGAAAGTGCAATGGACAGGTCGGCCCATGGAGGAGGCCACTTGGGAGACCGAGTAGGAGATGCGGAGCAGATATCCTCACTTATTTGAGACTCCAGGTATGTTTCTTGACCCGTTCGAGGACGAGCGTTTGTTTTAGTTGGGGAGGATGTGACGACCCAACCCACCGTCACGTGAGTTACCGCCCCGTTTCCCTCATATTATGCTCCACTATTTTTCAATATCAGTATTTGAGTTGATCGGGTAGAATTGGATTGGTTTAAGTTGGAAATGAGACACTTAGTCTCTTAAAGGGAAGCTTGTTTTGGAAAAGTCAACTGGAAGTTGACTATGTAGTTATAGGGCTCGGATGTGAATTCTGATGATTCGGTTAGCTTCGGGGGATGATTTGTGACTTAGGAGTGCAATCAGAAATGAATTTGGAGGTCCGGTGTATAATTAGGCTTGAATTGGCTAAGTTTGAATTTTGGCGAATTCCGGTTGATGAGTGAGATTTTGACCCAAGGGTCGGAATGGAATTCCGAGAGTTGCAGTAGCTTCGTTAGGTGATTTTGGATGTGTGTGCAAAATTTCAGTTGATTCATAGGTGTTTAGGTCGGGTTTTTGATCAAATGCAAGTTTCGGAAGTTTTAGTTTGACTTAGGCTTGAATCCGTGGTAATTTGATGATTCTTGTGGTTTTGGATGTGTTTTTATGATCGGAACATGTTTGTGTGATGTTTTAGGATGGGTTGGAACTTTTGGTTGAGGTCCCGGGGGCCTCGGGGTGGTTTCAGGTGGTTAAACGGAAAGTTTTTGGCTTTTGGGAGTTGCAGAAATGCAGCAGAAATGTTGCAGAGGAATTTCTCTATGCGATCGCATAGGGGGCATTGATATCGCATAGAAGGATGGGAGAGGAGCCTTGTTTTGTGCTATGCGGTTGCACTAAGGGCCATGTGATCGCATAGGTCTGGGAACTTTGGTCTATGCGAACGCGGGGGTGTAGTGCGAATGCATAGGGTTATTTTGGGAAGATGAAATTCGTGCTATGCGATCGCAAAGGTAGTGATGCGATCGCATAGGGTTAAAAATGCCTGGGCAGAATGGTTTTAAATAACTGGTTTTAATTGTTATTTCATCAGCGACCCATATCATATTTCCTCCATTTTTACTCCGCCTCAAGAGCTTTTTGGTAGATTTGAAGAGGGTTTTTGACGGGTATCGATTGGAGGCAAGCCCTATGGCCTAGAAACGTCATCTAATTGTGATTTCAACACCTAAATTCATGGAATTTGAGTAAAAAGGGAAGAACTAGAGCTTGTGTTTTCATAATGAGAAATTGGATTTTGAGGGAGCATTTGAACTCCGATTTTGATAAAATTTATACGTACGGACTCGTGGCGAGACGAGGAAACCGGTGATGTAAATTTCAAAATTTTTTGAGAAGTGGGCCTGGGGCTCGGGTTTTGCCAACTTCATGATTTTTAGTGTTTTTCGAATAATTTCGATTGGGTTGTATTTATTTAGCATATAGTAATGTATTCGTTGTGGTTTTGACTAGATTCGACGTGCGAGGAGGTCGATTCAAGAGGAATGGGCATTGCGGACTAGTCTACGGCCGGCTTGAGGTGAGTAATAGATGTAGATGATGACATGAGGGTTTGAAACCCCGGTATCTCACACTGTGACGCTGTATTGAGGCGAGACACGTACTCTACGGTGAGTACGGGGTCATTTGTGGATGGGGACTATGGCTTAGTCCGTTCGAGTGATGTTCATACTATGTTAATGACTATAAATCGATTAGTAAACATCCTGATTGGATTGTTATGAGCATATTTGGGCTGCGTGCCGATTATTTGGATCCCTTAGAGATTATTATCACTGTTTCCATGATATTGAGCATGTTTCCATGATATCAGTCCTGAGTTAAATACCATCTAGAAATGATTAGTAAACTTCTAAGGTTTTTAAACATTTAAGCTATAATACCTGATAAATGGAACTAAAAATGGTAAACCTGATTGTGCCCGTATGGTTTGCATGCATATAATTGGACTGATTGTGGATCGGGCTGTATGCCGCAACGAATGCTACTATGTCATTGCGCTTGGGCTGTAGGAGCCCCTCCAGAGTCTGAACCCCCACAGTGAGCGCGGGTACCCAAATGGATCGGGCTGTACGCCGCAGCGGTCATGTGCATTGCATTGCATTCATACATTGATATCTATTTGTCTATCTGTCATTGATTTATTGCTGTTTCATCGTTAAATGTGCTAAGTGGTTAGATTCAGCTTTACATTGTGGTATTTCGGGATTTCTTACTTTCAGCCATTATACATGTCTATTACCACTGAGTTGGAATTACTCACTTTACTCCCTGTACCATGTGTGCAGATTCAGGTACACCGGGAGCATAGTTGAGCTTTTGCTGTTCCAGAGTTTTCTCAGGAGTTGTCGAGGTAGCTTCCTGACGTTCGCATGACCCGACTCCTCCCCTATCCCTTTATTATTCCGCATTTGTAAACATCAGTATTACTGAGGATTTATTATTTTGTTATCTTAGAGGCTCTAGACTTATGACCCCAGGTCTTTGGGAGTTTATTTAGCGGTTGCTTCGAGTTTTATAAAACCTCTGACTATTATCTGGTTGAAACTATATTATTTTGATAATTTCATGCTATAAATTGATAATGGGTTTACTAGTTGAGTTGAGAGTGTTAATTGGTCGGGCGTGCCTAGCATGTGTGTCGGGCGTCATCATGACCGGGATTGGGGTCGTGACATGTGCCAAATTAATAAAACGAGTCTCATACTGCGTGACTGTCATAGTATCCTGATGAAGATGCTCAAACTGCCTGCGTAGAGCATCTCGCTCAGTCACCGGGAGAAACTTCTCCAAGAACAACTCTGCAAACTGATCCCAAGTCAATAATGGCGACCATGCTGGCCTGGATAAACAATAGTCCCTCCACCAAGTCTTGGCGGATCCTGCAAGCCGAAAGGTGATGAAGTCGACCCCATTGGTCTCCACAATACCCATAGTCCGGAGAACCTCATGGCAGCTGAATAAGAAGTCCTGGGGGTCCTCTGTAGAAGCACCACTGAAGGTGGTGGTGAAGAGCTTGGTGAACCTATCAAGCCTCCACAAAGCATCCACGGATATTGCCGCACCATCGCCGGTCTGAGCTGGATTACCCGGCTGGGCTGCCACAGCTGGCTGAACTGCTAGAACTTGAGCCTGAGGAGCTACCTGCTCCGGAGTACGCGTAGCGGGAGTCTGAACCCCTCCCCGAGCCTAAGATATGGCTGGTGCTACGGGAAGCAAACCCGCTCTAGAGACGCTCTCCATAAAGCCTACCAGTCGGACCAAAGCATCATGGAATACTGGACTGGCTATGAAACCCTCTTGGACCTGAGCTGGGCCCACTGGAGCTGCTGGTGCTGGAACTCCTCATCATAGTCAACATTAGGCTCCACCTCTGGGACTGTTGCTCGGGGCTGAGCTCTGCCCCGGCCTCTGCCTTGCCCTCTGCCCCTGATAGGAGCTGCTGTTGGGGGCTCGGGCTGCTGTGCGGTAGAAGAGGAAGCACGTGTTCTCGCCATCTATGAAAGAACAGAGTAGAATGACAATCAATATTTAAGAAACAGAATCGCACAACAAGAATGAACTAAGTGAAATTTTTCCTAACTCTATAGCATCTAGGGGATAAATACAGACGTCTCCGTACCGATCCCTCAGACTCTACCGAGTTTGTCCATGAGTTGTGAGACCTATGTAACCTAGTGCTCTGATACCAACTTTTCACGACCCGGATTTCCCACCATCGGGAGTCGTGATGGCGCCTACTAATGGAGCTAGGCCAGCCAAACTTTAAACATTCTCTGATAATTTCTCAACAATAACAATATACGAAAGCAATTAACTAAAAGCGGAAGACTTTAAGTTTATAAAACTGAAATAAAAAATGCGGAAGTTTAAAACTTATCTCTACCCAAAATCTGGTGTCACTAGCTCACGGACTGCTAAAGAGTACTAGAATCAAGTCTGAACAAAAGAAAGAAATACATAGTGTATGTCTTGGTACAATAAAAACAAACTAAACATAGAAAAGGACTCCGGTCTGCGAACGTCAGCTAGGCTACCTCGAAGTCCCTGGACTGAAGTCAGCTCCCGGTCAATAAGCTACTGCTACGGTCCAAAAGCTGCTCTGGTACCGTAATCTGTGCAAAAAGTATAAAAGTGTAGCATCAGCACAACCGATCCCATGTGCTGGTAAGTGCCTGACCTAACCCCGACGAATTAGTGACGAGGCTAGACAGGACCTGCCTAAAATAACCTGTGCAGATATATATGTATACAGAAGCAACGGAAATAACAACATATATATCAACTAAAAGGGGAAGGGGCATGCTCGGGGAAGAAACAGTGAAAAACAAATCAACGGATATAACAACGAAGCTATCTCATTACCATAACTCATATATAAGTGGTCGGCGCGCCACACGATCCCATATCTTAATTCATAAGTGGACGGCATGCCACACGATCCCAAAATATGTATTCATAAGTGGTCGGCACGCCACACGATCCTATTTCATAATTCATAAGTGGACGGCGTGCCACACGATCCCAATTCATAATTCATAAGTGGACGGCGTGCTACACGATCCCATTTTATAATTTATAAGTGGACGGCGTGCCATACGATCCCATTTTATAGTGAATAGCACAATTAATCTCTCTAAAAGAGGCCCCATTAGGGAAATTCAACAACATAACGATTTAACCCGGCAAGAGTACAACTAACAGCCCAAGTATCCCGGCAAGGGAGCAACAACAATAATAGACTACGTGCCCCGGCAAGGGAAAAGTCAACACACTTTCTCTTTTAATCACTTCTTTCTCAATTATCAAATTCTAGTTCGAATCGACACTCTAATAATACACCAATCGCTTCTTCCTCAATCGTTCACATTATACGAAACTGAGCAATTAGACAAGAGAGATATTTCACAAAGTCCGATTCAAACACATTTAAGACCCACGGTCATGCTAGACTTCGGTATATAGATAACCGTCACCATGCCTATACACCGTACACATCATTTAGCAATTAGAAAATAATATCCTAATCCTATTCCCTCTAACCAAAGTAAGAACAAACACTTACCTCGGTCCAAAAATAGCAATCAACTCTCCAATACCGCCTTTCTCTACAATCCAACTCCGAAACAATGGTATCTAGGCATAATCAATTCAATAGTATCAATAAAGACCCAAAAACACAATCCCATAGCCTAGAAATAAAATCCCTAGCATTCTTCCAAAAATACTAAAATCCGATCCCGGGCCCACATGGTCCAAACTCGAGGCTCGGACCAAAACTCGATCACCCATAACCCCACGAGTTCAAATATATAATTTGTTTTAAGATTCGACCCCAAATTGAGGTTGAATCACCAAAAATCCCCAAAGCCCTAACTCTACCCAAAAGCCCTTATTTCTACTTTGATTTCATGTTTTAGGGCTAGGAAATTAGTGTTTAGATGAAGAAATTATGAGGGAATGAAGTTAAGGACACTTACCCATGAAACTATGGAGGAGAAGGAGTTTCAAAACGTCTATGGAGTGTTTGAGTGAGGAGTTCGTGTGGAAAAGTGAGAAAAATCCCGTGCACACTATTCTGTTTTTAAGAAAATTCACTGAAGGAATTTAACCCTATGCGAACGCGGGACTAGGTCGCGTTTGCGAAGAAGACTGGCCGGGTACTCTATGCGTTCGCAAAGGCATCATGCGAACGCGTAGAAGGGAAAACTGGGGGGTGGTCCAGGTTGGTCTACGCATTTGCGAGGGAGGTTATGCGAACGTGTTGAAGAGGGGCACAATGCTATGTGAACGCGATGGAGGAACGCGAATGCGGAAGAAGGAATGACAGAGCTATGCGAACGCGAGACTAGGGCCGCGTTCGCATAGAACAAAACCTGGTCTACAATTTTTTTGAAAAAATCTGATGTATCTTCTAAGTGTAAACCTGAACCACCTCCGAATCACTCCCGAGCCCTTGGAGCTCCCAACCAAACACACACACTAACTCAATAACATCCTATGAACTTACTCGAGCGATCAAATCGCTAAAATAACATCAAAATCAAAGAATCAAATCTCAAAATCATCATTTTTTATTTCAAGTTCATAAACTTTCAACTTTAGATATTTAGGTCTGAAACACGTCATACGACGTCCGATTTCGACCAAATTTTACAAAAAGTGTTTAACGCATATTTAAGACCTGTATCGTGCGCCGGAACCAAAATACGGGCCGGATACCTATATTTTCTAACTCATTTTCATTTCAAATTTTCATATCATTTTCGGAAAAATAATTTCTTTCAAAAATTCTTTACTCGGGCTCGGGACCTCGGATTTCGATTCCGGGAACTCGCCCGAGTCCTATATTTTTCTACTGACCTTCCGGGACCGTCACATCATGGTTCCGGGTCTGTTTACCCAAAATATTGACCAAAGTCAACTTTAACAATATTAATATCAAAATTCTTCAAATTTTTCATAGAATGCGCATATTTCAACATAAAAGTTTTCCGGCTACGCGTCCGGAATGTGCACGTAAATCGAGGCAACTAAAAGCGAGGTTTTCAAGGCCTCGGAAGTACGGAAAAAGGAAGAATTACGGTGATGAGCCTTTGGGTCGTCACATAAATATATACATAGATAGATAAATTACTCTCGGAGTAGAGACTTATTTTTAGTTATGTAATCCTATTACTTTTAGGAATTCATATTACTAATTTAATTTGAAAATATATATAATGTCCTATTACTAATTTAATTTGAGAATATATTATATTGTACAAATTTATTTAGAAAAAGAAGAGTCTATATTATTATAAAAGCAATAATACAATATTAATAGACCAAACTAAGCATAAAATATTAAATGAAAGAACTCATAGGAAAAGGACATAACCGCAATAACCTATTTTTTGGACTGCAATATTTTCTACGCTAATATTTAATATTTAAAATTTTAAAATTAATAAAATTATATTTATTAAATTCTTATTATAAATATTTAGGAAGATTTAATAAAATTAATTTCATAAATCCTCCGTATTGGCAATACAAAATATTAAATGGACCACATAAAGAGTTAAAATTGAGAAAAAATGCCCCTACGATAATATTTTTATATTATATTTGAACTATGTTCATGCTCAAATAATATTTTTTTATCAATTTTTCGTGTAATATCGAAAAATATCCAATTATTGAACAACAACTAAGATAATATTTAAGAATATAAATATGTTAGAAAGAGGGAAAAAATGGTTGGTAAGAGTCAATACCACTAATGATTCTACAAACATAAAGATCTAAACGCGAAATGTCAGATCAATCTTTTAGTCATTGAAAATAAAATTTATGGTGGATAAAATTATAATTAAGATTAAATATTCAAAACAAGAGGTGTACTAATATTAAGATCTGAATCAACATAGAATAAAATATTTTTATATTAAAACCAAACAATTAGATCTTTTAATTAATTATTTAGCAAGAGAATCCAATTCAATTATTTTTTCTAAATTCATGAGTAAAATTCTTCTTCGAGTTTAAAATTTTTTTAGGGTACATAAATTTATTCCATAAAAAGAGTATTACAATAAATTTAAAGGTTAGTATATTATTAAGAATCAAAATATTATACAAGTGTCTGAGAAAACACAATCAAAGCTAAATCCTAATCAAGTACAAGTTTTCAAGACTATATTATAAAGAGTCGACTTTCGTATAACAGGATTATTCTCTATAGATGTTTCTAGTGGAATCGGAATAATATTTTTATGTCATGCATTACTTGCAAATATAATATCAAGAGACATGACATTGTTAACAATAATAGCAAGTGATGTACCAATAACGATTTATTGCGAGGCCACCTACTTTATATTTGATATACATCTTTAAACAATTTAAATAACCATCACAAATTTATAAGAAAAGCAAACTTGATAATATGGGGTGAAGCTCTTATGGCTAAGTGTTAAATGATCGAAATAATTGTCCGGAGTTTTAGAGATATATTGGATATTAATGAACCGTTTGGTGAAAAATTAATGATTCGGGAGGTGATTTCTATCACGTACTACAGGTAGTTTCAAAATCGATAAAAGCATAGACTGTAAAAGCTAACTTGTCAAAGTTAAACTTTTGGCCTTAAATGAAAAAGATTCAACTCACAAGAAATAAAAAGTAAGAACATATCAAGATTCAGTGTCTTTTTGCTTCGTGACGAAAATGAAGAAGAGCATCCAATAAAAGATGATTTTATTCTTCCTGAATATTTGGTTATCAACTCCAATGATAATAGTAGTGCATTTAATAAGAGAAATACTTTTATCATTAGATTAAAATGCAAATTGTGCAAATCGCATGATAGAACTAAAAAGATATCTTAATTAGCAGAAGTGAATATGTTGATCAACTAAATAAAAGGAGGATTACAAAATTTTATAGTAAAAATAAAATATTTTTTAATTTTTGACTCAGCAGAAATGATACCAATAATTACTACCAAGAAGAATATACTTAAATACTTTAATACTAAATGGCCTTCTACTATACATATTTATTATCAAGGTTAATATTTTTTTACATATATTAGTGTCACCATATATATATATAATAGACTAAGTTAAAATTGATCTTCTATTATATATAGGTTGATTTTAAAAAAAAATGGCTGTCATGCTACTGAAAACTTAGATACGCCGAATAACTTATGTATAAGTTTTGATGTTGTCCTTTTATTTTAAATTCATGTATTATGCTAATGTAATAATATTTTTTGCATTTAGATGATTTTTGTATTATTATACATAAAATTACTCTCATTAATTAAATTTTATTATTCTTACATATAAATATATGTTTAAACCATCACGTGTCATTATTAACGTGCAATGCACGTTCATAGATACTAGTCTACTTAAAAATGAGTTGGACAATAAACTTTTTAAAAATGGGTCAAATATGGATAAGAATCATAATATCCATTTAGAAAATGGATAACCAATGGGTAAATAATGGATAACCAATGGTTAGCTAATGAATAACCAATGGGTCTAACTTTTACGTTTGTAAAGCCTCAAATTGGAGGTTCCTCAAGATAGGGGGATTAATAATTCTCCCAAAAGTGATCATATGCAAGAAGTCATGTATAATATGATTACCCATATTATCCGCTGGTTAACCCTTTTTTATCCGTATTAAATATGGGTCGAGTCGAATAATTTATCTATTTTTCATTATCCGTTTTCGATCCGAACAATATCCGACCCGACCCGCCCATTTGCCACTGCTACTAATAACCCTAGCCGCTTTGCTATCATAGAAATGTTCCTCTTCAATACCTATAATAGTGTTTATATAAGCTATTATGGTCTAAATTGAAGAGATTTGAAGATTCTAGACAAGAAGAAATACTAACTCAAGCAAGCGAAGCAATAACAAGCTGTCTTCTACTTAGAAAAAGATCATAACGGTTCAGACTCATGTACATTCACTTGGAAAAAAAAATTATTAACTCTCTAGTGTGAGAAAGGTTAGCTTAGACAATAGTTGTTTGTGTTGATAACATTGAAAATCACAGTCTGAAACGTTAATGGTGATCAAAGAACAAAACCATACGGTTCTTAGGATTACTCATTGCTTGTGCTCAAGGACAACATGATTGATCTAGTCGAACCCTTTCAAGAAAAAATAGACGTATGTCACATCTCATTTCTTTGATTCTTGCATTTACCTACTTTTTTTGAATCATTTTAAGCATTTCAAAGAAGTCTATTTATGCAGGAATCTAGATATTAGGGCATTTCCAACTCTCCCCCATTTCTCCACGCAATTTTTGCCATAATGGAGCTCCAATGCTCCCCATTTTTGCCCCAAAATGGAAGATGAATAGTATTATTCCAAATATGGAATGACACTATTCATCTCCTCCATTACTATTCATACTTATTTTGTTATTATTTTTATTATTTAACTCTTTTAATTTATCTCTTTATATATACCTAATTATGTGTCATGACCCAATTTTCATATCCGGTCGTGATGGCGCCTCTCGTGAAGACAAGGCCAGCCAACTAACCCAAATCCTCTCTTTAACTATTTTTAAATATAAATAAATAGAAAGTACGACTTAATAGCATTAAAAACTCTTAATTACAACACAACACAACCCGACCGGGGTGTCACAAGTCACGAGCATATAAGGAAGACTGAACACCACTACAGGGCCAGTAATATATATAAAATAAAAACTGGAGTTCAAAAGATGAAGTCCGGTGCCGTGAACGCTAGCGGTCACCTTGCTCAGCTACAATAGTAATACCTTCAATCCGCTAATAACCCGCTTCCGGGCGAACAATACCTGCAACTGCACGCGAGCTGCAGGGAGTAAAGTGAGTACTCCAACTCAGTGAGTAACAAGAGTAAATAATAACTGAGCGGCAAGAAAACACGTAAGAGCACTCCATCATGCAATATGGGACAGCACAACCCTTTTAGAAAACAGTAAGTCCAAAAAAAAACCTTTAGAAAATATCTAGCTCAGTTAAAAACCTCTTTTAAAAATATCCTTTTTCCAACAGTCAAGCAAGTGAATGCATAATCAGATAGTGCAAGTCCACACATAAGACAACCCCTTGGGCACAACACTCAATTAACAAATAACACCAGGGATCCGGTAACAGTGCAAGAAATAGCATGGATGCCAATGATATGAGAGTGTTGAATGTCATGCCACGTAGTACAAATAGAAACCAATGCATGAATGCAATGCAATGTACATGACCGCTGCGGCGTGTAACCCGATCCATTTGGGTACCCGTGCTCACTGTGGGGGTTCAGACTCCGGAGGAACTCCTACAGCCCAAGCACAATATCAATATCACACCGCTGCAGCATGCAGCCCGATCTATGCATAGTCCAAAAATTACTATAACACTGCTGTGGTGCGCAACCTGATCCATGCACAGTCCAGAAATGCACATAAGCCACTTGGGCAATATTAAAATAACAGTCCTCAGCTCAAACATCAGTAAAATATCATTTAAATTTTCAAATCTTAGAAAGATGGCTGAGTTTGCAACCAGTATTTAAAACTTTGGACCAAGATCAAATAGTATGCAGAATAATGCAAAAACAGTGATATCAATCCCTGAAGGATTCAAATAATCGGCACGAAGCCCAAAACATGGCAATCAGCCCAAATCATGATAATATCAAGTAGTTTCAGTCAAATACGTAGTAATTACATCAATCGGGACGGACCGAGTCTCAATCCCTAACAGTGCTCTACCTCACGCCCATATCCGGCATGCAAGTCGCCTCAATACAGCACTATGATGTGCAAATCCGGGGTTTCAAACCCTCAGGATATCATTTACAAGTATTACTCACCTCGAACCGGCGAAATCTCTAGCCTGCGGCGAATTTTCCTCTAAAACTGACCTCCACGCGCGTCGAATCTAACCAAAATCAGAGCGAATACATCACAATAAGCAAAGGGAACGATACTCAATCGAAAGCAATTGAGAAATAGCAAAAATCTCGAAACTAGCAAAACCCGAGCCCCGGGCCCACATCTTGAAAAATTATAAAATTTATATCACCGGATTCCTCGTCTCGCCACGAGTTTATACATATCAAATTTACCAAAATCGGAGTCCATTTGGTCCTCCAAATTCCATTTTTTTCTTATATTTCCTCAAGCCCTAACTTACCCCATTTTGATGAATTTCCACCAATTTACATGTTAATTCTACCATAAACTTGAATAACTAAGCCAAGGAACTTACCTCCATTCGATTCTTAGTCGAAACCCTTGAAACTTCTCGCCTAAAGCTCCAAAATCGCTAAACAATGGAGGAAAAATGACATAAGCCCACGGATGAAATAATGATATAAAACCCTTCTGCCAACAATAATTTTTGCTTCTGCGGTCCCGTTTCCGCTTATGCGGGACCGCTTCTGCGGCCAAAACTCCGCTTATATGGTTTTCATTAAAGTTTACAAATTCCCGCTTTTGCGTCCAAAAATCCGCTTCTGCGGATCACCCATTGCCGCTTCTGCGGTTGAAAGCCCGCTCCTGCGGACTCGCATTTGCGGACAATGTTCCCTTTTTGCGGAAACTCCTCACTAGGCCAAGACCCGCTTCTGCGCTCCTTTACCCGCTTCTGCGGAACCGCTTCTGCGGTCCATTTCTGCAAAAGCGGAAATACCAGATGACAACAATACAAACCTGAAGCAAACTTCAAAACTCTCATTTTAAACACCCGATCTCACCCCGAGGCCCCCGGGACCTCAACCAAAATCACAGACATGTTCTATTACCTTATCCAAACTTGCTCGAACCATCAAAGCACTATCTTTAACATCAAAATCCTCAAATTTCATCAAATCAAAGCCTAAGTTCTTCAAGAACTTCCGAAATGCACTTTCGATCAAAACCCGACGAAACGATGTCCGAATGACCCGAAAATTTGCACACATATCCAAAATCACCTAACGAAACTACAACAACTCTCGGAATTCCATTCCGACCCTCAGATCAAATTCTCACCCATCAACCGAAATTCGCCAAAATACTAACTTCGCCAATTCAAGCCTAATTCTACACCGGGCCTCCAAAATCAATTCCGATCGCACTCCTAAGTGACAAATCACTTCCCGAAGCTAACCAAATTACCGGAAATCACATCCGAACCTTCTAACTCATAAGTCAACTTCCGGTTGACTTTTCCAAACAAGCCTTCCTTAAAGAGACTAAGTGTCTCATTTTCCACCAACACCGATCTAAATAAATTCTAACACACCAACCACTGATAATGAAACATGAAGAAGCATAAAACGAGGAAAACAGAGCGGTAGTTCATGAGACGACGGGTCGGGTCATTACATCCTCCCCAACTTAAATAAACGCTCGTCCTCGAGCGTACCCAGAGTTGTACCAGAAGCAACCCAATAGCTGAATGACCTTACCAAGCACCTACCCGGGGTGATCCCTCGTCACCCTATCTCGCATAGGTCCGATAACACAATATAGCTAAAATTTCACAGTCCATTTAACCCATAAAACGTAGGACCGCATTACACTTTCCAAAATCATACACAAGATCAGAATCTCACATATATACTCAGAATAAGCCCGGACCAGCTGTAATAACCCATACCTGCAACCTCAGGTGAAATCATATGATACACTACATAACCCAAACACTTGAAACGATAACTTCTATCCATAGCACTTGCCCACAACACCCGAATACAGGTGGAAACCTCTTATCGTCTGAAATCTCATTCCAACACTTTCATATACTACCAACGATAAATGAAACATGCAACAAACTGTAAAAATTTCTCAGATCAACCATTCATGAAGTCACTTCTCTTTTGATTACTATCACAACAGATTTCCGAGCCGAACCTCGATATTAAACTTCCAACAAGCTGAAACCAAATCCGTTCGTATTCATTAATGACTCCAACGATCTCCTCGAATCCAACATATCACTCTGGTGATATGACATCTCGACACAGGCCTAAGCCACAGCTTGCATAATACACGCACCAATAAGAAATGGTCTGAACATACTCAAATCATGACAAATGGCTCAAACGAAAGAGCCGTACCTCAAGCTCATCAATACCATTTCAACACAAAGCTGAGATCACGTCTCACATCATAGAAATAGAGTACCTGAATCCTCCTCAAAAGGTCATAACTTCACGTGGCCTCGCCACAACGCGCGATCTTATCCAAACACTGTTACACATGAAGCACCTCAAGTCACTATGCTCAAAATCGCCAACCACGCACAATTGATGTCTGAAGCCAAAGCAATTCATTACACCCACAGTGAACAAATAACATACGACACACAACCCGATAAGTCATAAACAATACTCCATTTACCGAGCAACACTTAATTACTCTTCCCGCTTGACTTCCTTTCTGAATCCTTAATAGAACCGCACATGTGCCCATATCCAACAAATCGTAACATCTCATAGCACAGAAAAACAACTCACAGATCTCCTTAGATCACTAATAAGCTCAATATGATCGGATCAGCCTAACCCTCAACAATACAACTCGGGACTATCCAAGCTAACTCAAGCTAAATACGTAGCCACATTGGCCTGCCAACAAATTCAATACCAAGAAGCCTGAAGCTGCTCCCCCCACTACTATAACTACTGCCGGAGCCGTACGATATAGTGCCCGACACCAAATAAATACTGAAATGTACAATCTCACCCGGCGACATGCCCGACCACAAGGAATGCATCCGAAAAAAGTCCCTCAATACAGGAACTGAATCAATGGTAGAAACCTCTGCACTGACATCCGCCACGAAGGCCCAATTAAGGAAAGCAATCCTTCCCAACCGTCTGCTGGTCTTTAGAATACAACCACTCTACTAGAACATAATCCAATGCGCTCTGCGACGCAACCTGTGGCATTTTCCGACATAACCCATAGCATAATAGTCTAGAATAACCCAACACTGAGGCAACCAGTCCACACCCGAATACTATGTACAAAATCTAATATACCAAGCAAAGAATGATCCACTCGGGCCTCCAACTCCCAATAGCCGCTAACGGTACCAACACACGTGATCCATAACCACGACATAGACTGAATCGGAGAACTCCCAGTCTCCAACTCCATATAACACACAAATCACTATTCCTGCCAACTTGTCACACATCAAGTACCCATTCATTCCACGGAAAATATTCTAAAGTTTCCCTGTGCCATCAACAAACTCAAACATCAACAGTCGATCCAATAAAAAAAATGCCGCAATCCCACCGAAGTATTATTAGTTTACATCACCTTCCCCTTTTACTGAACATATACCCCCGTCAAATCACTAGAATAGTAATACCTTTTCCTTAATCATCTGAAGATCGATTCTTAAATCACCTGCAGCTGTCCGTGCTGCTTAAGAATTTAATGACTTTCCATTCTGAACTGAACCGAAACCTTACACACGCAAATCCCAATCCTCCATAACATATCGCATATACCATACCGCACTAGGATAATCATGCAAACTCCATTTCCTTTTTCCCAACCACAGACATCTACGCACTCAACTAGTCAAGAACTTTCATTGATCCCATTTAGAAGAAAATCATTACACACTCCATGCTCTGCACATAGAAAATATACATCTCCAAACCACGATGAAACCCAACAAGAATTCTCTCCCATTCCATTTGCACAGGCTAAACTGTCAGGACTGAATCCTTCTAACTAGACCAAGCTAATCATGCTGTCAGAACTCAAGAGCTTTGCTGCAAAATTCCTGTACGAACTCATTGCCTCGAACACACACAAAGAAGTAATCACATCCTTACCATATTGATTCGGTCCACTACAAGCTACTTCATTTATCTAGGTTTCCTTCTGATTCATTTTCAACTTGATATTCCCTCTTGCTGAAGCACCACAGTTCCTCAATTCAGGCTCACTACACGAGACCCAAGCACAAGACCACACTGTCTAAGACCCACAAGCCACTAAATACTCTCTTAAATATTCCCAGGAACACCACATTCCCAAAATAATCTACTAGGAAGAACTTCCTGTGAATCCAACTCCGTTACCTTTATTTTCCCGATACTGATGCATAGAATCCCATAATTAACATAAAAATACCACAAGTCTTGACATTTTCCATTGAAAACATAGTCTCTAACCACATACACAACCTTAAAACACCTGATCGTTACCTACAAAAATCTTGAACATATTAGAATCATTCTCGAAAGTCGTCACTCTTATTCAACTGCAAATTACCTGACTCCATGAACAGAACCATTCGTGCCTTATTAGCGCTCTGACACTGCAGGATATGATCTCATTCCAATACAAACAAACATCTCCCTTCTCTATACACCGAGCATTCTTTATCATCCACAGCTCAAGACATCCTATTATTTCCACACATATACGAAGCACCATATAACCTTTGTCAACATTTTTCTTCACTTGTGCCATCCTCGGCCCAATTTCTACAACCAGAACTAATCCGCCAGCATACCTCGAAAAGGATCCAACATAGCACTTAACCGTACAATCAGCTAATCAACCGCAACCTCCCCAACTTGGCTCGAAGCCATATCTTAGGACACACTTAATAACCCATAATACTTTTACTCTAATGATGCCACAATATCATAGTGAGATTAAACTCAAATTGTCTACAAGTTTGTGAAAACACCGATCATCTAGTACCGTAATCCTCTGCAAATCTCGCATTCATCCCCACATCAGTTGAGTCCACTATCCTAAGCGACCCGAATTTTCAAATTTCAACACTTACCCTTCAATTACACATGAGATCTTCTAACATACACATAAGGATCATACCACTTAAGAACACTCCGCAGGAGATATCCCACCTGCTTCGCCTTAATTTAGTATTTTAGCATGCCTTCCACCATCATATACGTTACACAGTCATTTAGTCTTCCTGGGTCACTCATTCCGCCACATATAATGCACTTCACTAACCAACTAGGAGACATAAAAATATTCTTCATGCGCCCATATTCGGGCTACACATAAAATCACAATAGGAATCGAATCTCTTAACAGTTCATCTATTATCCAGCAGACTTCTTCGTCACTACCAGGTCATATAGATACATCTCGCAGTACTAACATACTCATCACATGAATACCAAACCGCCATTCCGGCTAGTAAGGACAATACCGAACATATCAGTTCAAAACACTTGCTCACACAATCAGCACCTCGGTGCTCAAGCCATAGGCAAGGATCCGGCCTCAAGTCCTCCAGATTGGCCCAAGATCAAACTCACGGAGATCACATCTCACCCCTTGATCAGGGAATCACAAGCCATCAAGGAACATACAATACTGAGCGCTCATGCACACATACAGACGTGAGGAAGGAATTTCAAGAGTTATATTCCAAGCTGAATCAAATACGCACGATAAGAATTCCAAGAAAGTGAAGTTTGTTTTTCCTAAAGGTTCTGCAGCCTCTCGAGGATAAATACAGACGTCTCCGTACCGATCCGCGAGACTCTGCTAAACCTGCTCATGACTCGCGAGACCTAGTAACCTAGGCTCTAATACCAACTTGTCACGACCCAATTTCTATACCCGGTCGTGATGGCGCCTCTCGTGAAGACAAAGCCAGCCAACTAACCCAAATCGTCTCTTTAACTATTTTAAATATAAATTAATAGAAAGTACGACTTAATGGCATTAAAAACTCTTAATTACAACCCAACACAACCCGACCGGGGTGTCACAAGTCACGAGCATCTAAGGAAGACTGAACACCACTACAGGGCCAGTAATATATATAAAATAAAAATTGGAGTTCAAAAGATGAAATCCGGTGCCGCGAACGCTGGCGGTCACCTTGCTCAGCTACAATAGTAATACCTTCAATCCGCTAATAACCCACTTTCGGGCGAACAATACCTGCAACTGCACGCGAGGTGCAGGGAGTAAAGTGAGTACTCCAACTCAGTGAGTAACAAGAGTAAATAATAACTGAGCGGCAAGAAAACACGTAAGAGGACTCCATCATGCAATATGGGAAAGCACAACCCTTTTAGAAAACAGTAAGTCCGAAAAAAAACCTTTAGAAAATATTTGGCTTAGTTAAAAACCTCTTTTAAAAATATCCTTTTTCCAACAGTCAAGCAAGTGAATGCATAATCAAATAGTGCAAGTCCGCACATAAGACAGCCCCTTGGGCACAACACTCCATTAACAAATAACACCAGGGATCTGGTAATAGTGCAAGAAATAGCATGGATGCCAATGATATGAGAGTGCTGAATGTCATGCCACGTAGTACAAACAGGAACCAATGTGTGAATGCAATGCAATGCACATGACCGCTGCGGTGTGCAGCCCGATACCGTGCTCACTATGGGGGTTCAGACTCCGGAGGGGCTCCTACAGCCCAAGCACAATATCAATATCACACCGTTGCGGCGTGTAGCCCGATCCATGCACAGTCCAGAAATCACTATAACACTGCTGTGATGCGCAGCCCGATCCATGTACAGTCCAGAAATGCACATAAGCCAATTGGGCAATATTAAAATAACAGTCCTCAGCTTAAAACATCAGTAAAATATCATTTAAGTTTTCAAATCTTAGGAAGATGGCTGAGTTTGCAACCAGTATTTAAAACTTTGGACCGAGATCAAATAATATGCAGAGTAATGCAAAAACAGTGATATCAATCCCTGAAGGATTCAAATAATCGGCACGAAGCCCAAAATATGGCAATCAGCCCAAATCATGATAATATCAAGTAGTTTCAGTGAAATACGTAGTAATTACATCAATCGGGATGGACCGAGTCTCAATCCCCAATGGTGCTCTACCCCCACGCCCATATCCGGCGTGCAAGTCACCTCAATACAGCACTATGATGTGCAAATCCGGGGTTTCAAACCCTCAGGATATCATTTACAAGTATTACTCACCTCGAACCGGCGAAATCTCTTGCCCGCGATGCCTTTACCTCTAAAACCAACCTCCACGCGCATCGAATCTAACCAAAATCAGAGCCAATACATCACAATAAGCAAAGGGAACGATACCCAATCGAAAACTATCGAGAAATAGCAAAAATCTCGAAAATAGCAAAACTCGAGCCCCGGGCCCACTTCTCAAAAAATTACAAAATTTACATCACCAGATTTCTCGTCTCGCCACGATTCTATACATATCAAATTTACCAATATCGGAGTCCATTTGGCCCTCCAAATTCCATTTTTTTCTTATATTTCCTCGTGCCCTAACTTACCCCATTTTGATGAATTTCAACCAATTTACATGTTAATTCTACCATAAACTTGAATAATTAAGCCAAGGAACTTACCTCCATTTGATTCTCAGTTGAAACCCTCGAAAATTCTGGCCCAAAGCTCCAAAATCGCTCAACAATGGAGGAAAAATGACATAAGCCCGCAGATGAAATAATGATATAAAACCCTTCTGCCAACACCGATTTTTGCTTCTGTGGTCCCGTTTCTGCTTATGCGGGACCGATTCTGTGGCCAAAACTCCGCTTATGCGGTTTTCATTAAAGTTTACAAATTCCCGCTTTTGCGTCCAAAAATCCGCTTCTGCGGATCACCCATTACCGCTTCTGCGGTTGAAAGCCCGCTCCTGCGGACTCGCATTTGCGGACAATGTTCCGCTTTTGCGGAAACTCCTCACCAGGACAGGACCCGCTTCTGAGCTCCTTTACCCACTTCTGCGGAACCACTTCTGCGGTCCATTTCTACAGAAGCGGAAATACCAGATGACAGCAATACAAACCTGAAGCAAACTTCAAAACTCTCATTTTAAACACTCGATCTCACCCCGAGGCCCCAGGGACCTCAACCAAAAGCACAGACATGTTCAATTACCTTATCCAAACTTTCTCGAACCATCAAAACACTATCGTTAACATCAAAATCCTCAAATTTCATCAAATCAAAGCCTAAGTACTTCAAGATCTTTCGAAATGCACTTTCGATCAAAACCCGACCAAACGATGTCCGAATGACCTGAATATTTGTACACATATCCAAAATCACCTAACAAAACTACAACAACTCTCAGAATTCCATTCCGACCCTCGGATCAAATTCTCACCCATCAACCGGAATTCGCCAAAATACTAACTTCGCCAATTCAAGCCTAATTCTACACCGGACCTCCAAAATCAATTCTGATCGCACTCCTAAGTCACAAATCATTTCTCGAAGCTAACCAAATTATCGGAAATCACATCCAACCCTTCTAACTCATAAGTCAACTTCCGGTTGACTTTTCCAAACAAGCCTTCCTTAAAGAGACTAAGTGTCTCATTTTTAAACAAAACCAATCTAAATCAATTTTAACTCACCAAGCACTGATAATGAAACACGAAGAAGCATAAATCGAGGAAAACAGAGCGATAGTTCATGAGATGACAGGTCGGGTCGTTACATTATGTTTATATAATATTTTTATAATATTAATTTTACATCTTAATTTTGGCATATAATTTTGATGAATTAATTTTGTGTGTTTGTTATTTTTATGTAAAATTGTAAGTTAATTTTAATATAAGTTATAATTGTACAAAAAATATTTTTGTCTAAAAAAATGAATGGTGCAAATATAAAATCATAGATGTTGCTAAAATTGAAAAGTAAAAATTAAAAATACATTAAATGAAAATATATTAAAATTGGAAATACATGAAAATTAAAAATACATTAAATTAAAATACATAAAAATTAAAACTATGATAAATAGCATAATAACTTAGTAGGGAGGTATGTCGTTTCCAGATACACCAAAATCATTATAGTTTTGTTAATATATATAATCTATAATATTTGTTTACAAATTATATTATTTAAAAATTTATGGTATAGCATAACTTTATATTAAATTATTTGTGATGAATATGTAAAAAAGAAAAAAGATATATTTTATTTAATAGAAATAAAAAATTTAAATAAAAGATAATAATATAATATTGAAGAGAGAAGAATATAAAATAAAATATTCTTTTTTGGAGTAAAAAATGGAGTAATGATTGGAGTAACTTTACTCTATTTTGGAGTTTACTGCATTTTGGAGGAGAAAATGGAGACAAGGGTTGGAGATGGCCTTAATTCTACTATAATAAATAGACGAATTGTCACGATCCAAAATCCACTAAGGGTCGTGATGGCGCCGGACACTGCTGTCAGGCAAGCCAACCATCTTACTTAATCGAATCTCGTTTTAACACTTTTTGGAATACAAGATTTTTCTTCCATATTTAGAAATTTTTGAAAAATATATAGTTTCAAATCACGTTTAAGAGTTAAACAATTAAGACAATATTTCAAACCATCCCAGAATCCGGAGTCACAAGTACATGAGCATCTACTGATAAGAGGGATAAAAATACAACCTCCGTCTGGAATGCAGTGAATGGAAAGTAAATACAGTGCTGGAAAGGGACTACCCTAGCTGCGGCCATCTCGAATGATGCAGCTCACCTAGTCCCCAGAATCGTCCGTGCTGCTACGTCCAGTAGACCACTGAAATCACATATTCCCGCGCAACAAAATGCACAACAAAAAATAACGTGTACCCAATGAGTGTCCCGCCTAATCCCGAAGGAGTAGAGACGAGATGGTCAATCTTGACACTCACTAGCAGTCCAATGACTATTTATCCTTAATAAATATATCCAAGCAGTGGATTTGTTTTATAAACATGATTCTAATCCAGATATGGGAAAACAAGTAGTCATATAATTCTTTTATGGAAAATTTACTTAGTTTTCTTGTTATTATTAATAAAATAATCTCGAGCCATAATGTGGCATAAAACAACTCAAATGAGTTCAAGATAATATCACAAAAATGCGCAAATCATGCCGAGGTCGACGGCACGCTCCAACAGAAATGTAAAGTGTGCACTGCCGAGGGTCGAGTGGCCCGTACCGTAGATGCATCCATTTCACCGAGGCGATCGGCCCGTCCCAACAGAAATTAAACACACGTAAACAGATAATCAGTCAAACAGTCAGCGTGGAGCAAATATCCAAGTAAGGTCCATTCCCTTTTAATAATTTGAGGAAAACATAGCTTTAGTCTTTTTAGAAATCCGCTTATTAATTTAATATGATTAAAGCATTTCAAGCCATCAATGATTTACAAATGATCCAAGTATAACACTCTTTTAGGTCCTAGACTACCCGGACAATAGCATAATAGTATCTACGCACGACTCTCGTCACCTCGTGCGTACGTAGCCCCCACAAATAGGAGCACATAATCAGTTTAACTCACCTATGGGGTAATTCCCCCTCACATGATTATAAAGGAGACTCACCTCGCTCCGAAGATCCGCAACCGGCAATCTACATTCCTCTGAAGACTTGAACCAACGCGCAGAGCTCCAAAACTAGCCAAATAACGGCAACCTAATGAGAATATATTCAAATACTTGCTAACAATTCGAATTATACAATTTCCCAACTCCGTTTGATGAAATGACCAAAGTGCCCTCGAACCCCCGTGCCCGAAATCCGAAATTTCTTGAAGGAAAAGTTTACCCATGACCTTAGGAACTCAAATATACAATTTTCTCTTAATTCCCCACTCAAAATCGTGATAAAAAATCCAAAATACTAATTTTCTAGGTTTTCCTCTAACCCTCAATTTTCCCACAATTTTCATGCCTAAATCCATGGTATAATCTTGTATTTAACTTGGAAATGAGTAGAAGTAACTCACCTTAACATAGATGACGGAAAATACTCCACGAAGCTCTCCAAAATCGCCCCTAAGCCAAGAGAAATGTGGTGAGAAATGACCTAAAATCGGGTTTTAAAAACCTTCTGCCCCTGTCGTTTTTTGCTTCTGCGGAATATTTTTGCACCTGCGGAATCCGCTTATGCGGCCATTTAGCCGCTTATGCGGTCCTGGGCTCAGCCCTCCTTTCCGCTTCTGCGATCACCTCTTCCGCAGTTGCGGTCCCGCTTCTGCGGAATCTAGACCGCATCTACGGTCCTCGAGCCTCAGATCAAAAACGCTTCTACGGTCCACCCTATCGCCTCTGCGGGGCCGCTTCTGCGGTCCCATTTCCGCAGAAGCGGAAATACCAGATACCAGCTGCCCAGTTTTTCCAAAAATCAAAATTTCGATCCGTTAACCACCCGGAATTCACCCGAGGCCCCTGGGTCCCCAACCAATAATACCAACCAATCCCAAAACACATTACGGACCTGCTCGAGGCCCCAAATCACATCAAACAACGATAAAATCATCGATCGACCTCCAATCCAAACTTTATGAACTTTGAACTTTCCAACTTCTACTTCCGATGTTTAAACCTATCAAATCATGTCCGATTGACTTCAAATTTTGCACACAAGTCATATTTGACATTACGGACCTATTCCAACTTTCAGAATTGGATTCCGACCTCGATATCAAAAATTTCACTCCCGGTCAAACTTCTCAAAACCTTCAAATTTCTATCTTTAGCCAAATGGCCTCAAAATGACCTTCTGACCTCCGAATTCACTTCCGATCGTGCTCCCAACTCCAGAATTACCATACGGAGCTACTCCCATTCTCGGAATCCCAAACGGACATCGATAATGCTGCAATGCACTTCAAGCCAAACTTAAGAAATTTCTTCTAAAATGCTAACTTCCACAACAGGCGCCAAAACTCTCCCGGGTTATCCAAAACCCAATCCGAGCATACGCCTAAGTTCGAAATCATCATACGAACCTGTTGGAGCCTTTAGATCCTGATTCCGAGGTCGTTTGCTCAAAATTCCCATCCTAGTTCATTCTTTCAACTTTAAGCTTCTGAAATGAGAATTTTCATTTAAATTTAACTCCGATCTCCCTGAATTTCAATTCTGACCATGCGAACAAGTCATAATACCCGAAATGAAGCTGTTCATGGCCTCCGATTGCTGAACGGAGCGCTGGTAATCCAAACGACTGGTCGGGTCGTTACATAAATCCATTTTTGAAAAGTTTTTGAAAAATCAAGGCAGAGTGGCCTAAATGGCGCCTATACTCGTGTCAATTTGTCACGCATGTTCCAAACTCATTAATTTGCCAACCAAACCTCTCTACCCTTAAAACTGAGCAGTTTAAACCTCGCTCATCCTCTATGGCACTTTTTACTGAATTGCGTGTGCTATAGGGGGATCTCCCGGGAAACCGTCCCGTAGTCCCAATTTAAACACACAACTACAACAGCTCATATTCTAAGAATAATTACTAAATCCAAACAAGAAATAGTAATTTCTAGCCTAACATGCTTCACAGAGTGCACATAATACGGCTAATCAATTAAACAAGTAAGTCAGCTAAATATACTTTCCTAAGCTAGCACAAGTTAAACTAACAGTCTAAAATGAACTAGTAAACAAAAATCTCAATTTGGATATTTCAAGTAGAAAACGGGTTTACAATAATTAGCTTAAGTACGCGCTCGTCACCTCACGTACGAGGCATTCAAATATCAAGGATCATGTCTGTCACAACTCCAACCCAGTCGTGATGGCGCCCAGCACACTACTAGGCAAGCCCGACCATTTATAACAATAACCCCATTTATTAAACAGATGAAGATAAATGTCATTTAAGTCAAAGGTCTAAAATACTGATAACAGTGCGGAAAAATCTAACAAAATACAGTTTACAATCCCAACCAAGGACCCCGTGTCACGATCACGAGCCTCTAATATAATGTTTTCATCCTAATACAAATATGTCTAAAAGCTGAAAGTACAGAATATAAAGATAGAGATAGAAGGGAGAATCAACGGCTATGAACGCCGTGCAGCTACCTCAAATACTCCCGGAATAAGAACTCTGGAAAGCTGGTCAAAGCTCACTCAGCCTATGAATGCCCTGGATCTGCACACAAGGTACAGGGAGTAAAGTGAGTACTCCGACCCAGTGAGTAATAAACATAACTACAGTCTGAAAGTAAAAATGCACAAAGTAATGTATATCTAGCAGTTTAGATCCATATCAGTGAAAACAGTACCAACAAGTAATACAGTCAAGGAATAATGTATGAAAGAATTTAACACATATAATGGTACACTCTAGTACCCGCTGCGGCGTGCAGCCCGCTCCACTTATTTAACGTCGACGGAGCTCACTGGGGATGTATACAGACTCCGGAGGGGCTCCTACAGCCCAAGCGCAATATCAACCATGTCGTGGCATCAAACAGGCTCTCGGCCTCAATATCAATATATATATATATATATATCATCGCTGCAGCGTGCAGCCCGATCCATATCAAAGGAAACATCCTCACTATCGGGTCCTCGACCCATCTAAGTCAAATAAGTTCACAGTTAATTAGGCATGAAATACTATAGGGATCTCAGCCATCATATCCTTTTTCATTTAATGTTCATGTATAAAACACTGTTATTATATTATTTTTAACAGTTGAAAACATGACTGAGAGTATATGTTATGCACACCGGTGAGGAAAACACATAAGGATCCCCTAAGGATTCTACAGGTCGGCACAAGGCCCCAAACACGGAAATAAGCCCAATTCACAGTTATAAAGTATGCGTTTCAATCGCCAATATAGTGGAAATTAACACTCGGGATGGAGCAAGTCTCAATCCCCAACAGTAAACGACCCCGTCAATCATTGTGGAATGCATGTCACGCCTCAATATAGCGTTACGATGTGAAGGTCCGGGGTTTCAAACCCTTAGAGCAGCATTTACATCCATTACTCACCTCTAGCCGGCCAAAGACTAGCTTGCAATGCCCTTTCCTCTCGAATCGACCTCCTCGCGCGTTAAATCTTGCCAAAACCACAACGAATACATTACAATAGGCCAAGGGAATATAACCCAATCGAAAAGACTCGAAAAACATCAAAAATCACCATGTGACAACCCAAAGGGTCATCACCGTAATTCTTCCTTTTTTTGTGCTTCCGAGGCCTTGAAAACCTTGCTTTTAGTTTCCTCGAATTGCGTGCGTAGTCCGGGAGCGTAGCCGGAAAGCTTTTATGTTGAAATATGTGAATTATGTGAAAAATTTGAAGAATTTTGATATTAATATTGTTAAAGTTGACTTTGGTCAATATTTTGGGTAAACAGACCCGGACCCGTGATGTGACGGTCCCGGAAGGTCCATAGAAAAATATGGGACTCGGGCGTATTTTCGAAATCGAAATCTGAGGTCTCGAGCACGAGTAAAGAATTTTTGAAAGAAATTATTTTTCTGAAAATGATATGAGAATTTGAAATGAAAATGAGTTAGAAAATATAGGTATCGGGCCCGTATTTTGGTTCCGGCGCCCGGTACAAGTCTTAAATATGCGTTAAGTGCTTTCTGTGAAATTTGGTCGAAATCGGACGTCGTTTGACGTGTTTCGGACCTAAATATCTAAAGTTGGAAGTTTATGAACTTGAAATGAAAAATGATGATTTGGAGGTTTGATTCATTGATTTTGATGTTATTTTGGGCGATTTGATCGCTCGACTAAGTTCGTAGGATGTTATTGAGTTGGTGTATGTGTTTGGTTGGGAGCTTCGAGGGCTCGGGAGTGATTCGGAGGTGGTTCGGGGTGGTTTTTCACTTAGAAAAGATATCAGATTTTTCAAAAAATTGCAGACCAGTTTTACTCTTCGCGAACGCGGCCCCAGGCTCACGTTCGCAATGCCTTGTGTCTCCCCTCCTTCGCATTCGCGGTACATTCTGCCTAGGTATAAAATAACCCTATGCGATTGCATCACCACTATTGCGATCGCATAGCACAAAAATCAAACCTCCTAAAAATCCTCTTATGCGATCGCATGACTGCCCCTGCGATCGCAGAGCACAGCCTCCCACACCTATGCGATCACACTCCAAGCTCCACGTTCGCATAGAACAAAATGCTACCAGGGACCCCAGGTCCCATTACACTACGCGATTGCAACACCACGAACGCGACATAGTGCAACCCCTGGACCCCCTCCCCCCAGTTTTCCTTCTTCGCGTTCGCGGACTCCCAATCGCGAACGCGATGCCTCCAGTAAGTCCCCTTCGCGAACGCGACCCTCTATCGCGAACGCATAGCACAAAAGTGCCCAATAATTTTAAAGCTTAAAAACAAAACCCATCTCGGTATTTTTATCACTTTTCCACACGAACTCCTCTCTCAAACACTCCATAGACGAATTTCAAGCTCCTTTTCCTCCATCGCTTGCTAGGTAAGTGTTCTTAACTTCATTCTCTCTTAATTTCTTCATCTAATCACTAATTTCCTAGCCCTAAATCATGAATTCTAAGTAGAAATTGTGGGTTTTGGGTAGAGTTAGGGCTTTGGGGATTTTGGGTGATTCAACCTCAATTTGGGGTCGAATCTTAAAACAAATTATATATTTGAACTCGTGGGGTTATGGGTGAACGGATTTTGGTCCGAGCCTCGAGTTTGGACCATATGGGCCTGGGGTTGGATTTTGGTATTTTTGGAAGAAAGCTAGGAACTTCATTTCTAGGCTATGGGATTTTACTTTTGAGCCTTTATTGATATTATTGAATTGATTATGCTTAGATATCGTTGTTTCGGAGTCGGATTGTAGAGGAAAGGCGGTATTGGAGAGTTGATTGTCATTCTTGGACCGAGGTAAGTGTTTGTTCTAACTTTGGTTAGAGGCAATAGGATTAGGATATTGTTTGCTAATTGCTAAATGATGCGTACAGTGTATAGGCATGGTGACGATTATCTATACACCGGAGTCTAGCATGACCGTGGGTCTTAAATGTGTTTGAACCGGACTTTGTGAAATATCTCTCTTGTCTAACTGCTCAGTTTCATATTTTGTGAACGATTGAGGAAGAACTTCGATTAGTATATTATTGGAGTATCGATTCAACTAGAATTTGATAATGGGGAACGAAGTGATTAATAGAGAAAGTGTGGTGACTCTTCCTTTGCCGGGATATGCAGTTTATTATTGTCATTGCTCCCTTGCCGGGATATTTGGGCTGTTAGTTGTACCCTTGCCGGGTTTAATCATTATGTTGTTGAATTTTCCCTAATGGGACCTCTTTTAGCAAGATTATTTGTGCTATTCATTATAACATGGGATCGTGTGGCACGCCGTCCACTTATGAACTATACTATGGGATCGTGTGGCACGCCGTCCACTTTATGAAATGGGATCGTATGGCGCGCCGACCACTAATACATATATATTTTGGGATCGTGTGGCACGTCGTCCACCTATGAATTATGAAATAGGATCGTGTGGCACGCCGTCCACCTATGAACTAATATAATGGGATTGTGTGGCGCGCCGTCCACTTATATATGAGTTATGGTATTGAGGTAGTTTCATTGTTATATCCGTTGATCTGTTTTCACTATATCTCCCCCGAGCATGCCCCTTCCCCTTTTTAGTTGATATTCTCTGTCGTTATTTCCGTTTCCTTGTATATATATATCTGCACAGGTTGTTTTAGGTAGGTCCTGTCTAGCCTCGTTACTAATTCACCGGGATTAGGCCAGGCACTTACCAGCACATAGGGTCGGTTGTACTGATGCTACACTTCTATGCTTTTTGCACAAATTACGGTACCGGAGCACCTTTTGGACCACAACAATAGCCTATTTGATCGGGAGCTGACTTTAGTCCAGGGACTTCGAGGTAGCCTAGCTAGCGTTTGCAGGCCGGAGTCCTTTTCTATGTTTAGTTTGTTTTCTTGTACCGAGACAGACATTTTGTATCTCTATTCAGACTTGTTTGTAGCACTCTCTAGTAGTCCGTGAGCTAGTGACACCAAATTTGGGTAGAGATCTCCTATGCGATCGCAATGCTCCCTATACGATCGCATAGAGCAAAATCTCTGCAACACTTCTGCTATTTTTTTGCAACTTCCACAAGCCAAGATTGGTCCGATTGACCACCTGAAAACACCCCGAGGCCCCCGGGACCTCAACCAAAAGCATAAATATTATCTATTACCTTATTCAAACTTGCTCGAACCATCAAAACATTAACGTTAACACCAAAATCATCAAATTTCACCAAATCAAAGCCTAAGTTTAACCAAAGCTTGTAAAACTCACATTCGATCAAAAACCCGACCTAACCACCTCCGATTCAACTCAAATTTTGCACACACATCACAAATCACCTGACGAAGCTACTGCAACTCTCGAAATTCCATTTCGACCCTCGGATCAAAATCTCACCTATCAACCGGATATCGCCAAAATGCTAACTTTGCCAATTCAAGCCTAATTCTACACCGAACCTCCAAAATTACTTCCGATTGCGCTCCTAAGCCTCAAATCATCCCCTAAAGCTAACCGAATTGTCGGAAATCACATCCGAGCCCTCTAACTCACAAGTCAACTTCCTGTTGACTTTTCCAAACCAACCTTTCCTTAAAGAGGCTAATTGCCCCATTTCCTACCAAATCCAATCCGAGTCAACTCAAACGCATCCAACACATATAATAAATCATGAGGAAGAAATAAATGGGGAAAAAGGAACAAAAACACATGAGAAGACGGGTCGGGTCGTCACATCCTCCCCAACTAAAACAAACGCTTATCCTCGAGTAGGTCAAGAAACATACCTGAAGTCTCAAACAACTGAGGGTATCTGCTCCGCATCTACTTCTCGGTCTCCCAAGTAGCCTCCTCCACGGGCCGACCTCTCCACTGTACCTTCACCGAAGCTATATCCTTCGATCTCAATTTCCGAACCTGACGACCCAAAATAGCCATTGGCTCTACATCATATGTCAAATCCTCATCCAAATGAACTGTGCTGAAGTCCAAGACATGAGACGGTTCCCCAACATACTTCCGGAGCATGGAAACATGGAATACCGGATGAGCGGCCGACAAGATGGGTGGTAAAGCAAGCACATAGGCCACCTCCCCAATCCTCCTAAGCACCTCAAAAGGTCCGATGAACCGCGGACTCAGCTTCCCTTTCTTTCCAAACCTCATTACACCGTTCATGGGTGAAACCTTCAGTAAGACCTTCTCACCCACCGAGTAAGATACATATCAAACCTTCCGGTCCGCGTAACTCTTCTGACACGACTGAGCTTTGCGAAGTCTCTCCTAAATCACCTTCATCTCTCTAAGGCATCCTGGACCAAATATGTCCCCAGCAACCTAGCCTCGCCGGGCTCAAACCAATCAACCGAAGATCTACACTGTCTCCCATACAAGGCCTCATACGGCGCCATCTAAATGCTAGACTGATAGCTGTTGTTGTAGACAAACTCTGCAAGAGGTAGAAACTCATCCCAAGAACCTCCGAAATCAATCACACAGGCACGCAACATATCCTCCAATATCAATAGTACGCTCGGACTGTCAGTCCGTCTGAGGATGAAATGCTGAACGTAGCTCCACCTGAGTACCCAACTCGTACTGAAAAGTCCTCCAAAAATGAGATGTGAACTGAGTACCTCTATCCGATATAATAGAAACTGGAACACCATGCAACCGAACGATATCTCGAATAAAGATCCCTGCTAGCCGCTTCGAAGAATATGTGGTACATGCTGGAATGAAATGCGCGGACTTGGTCAGCCGATCCACAATCACTCAAATCGAATCGAACTTCTTCAAAGTACGAGGAAGACCACTCACGAAATCCATAGTAACTCTCTCCCATTTCCACTCAGGAATAACCATCTGCTGAAGTAGACCGCCCGGTCTCTGATGCTCATATTCCACCTGCTGACAGTTGGGACACCGAGCCATAAATCCCACAATGTCTTTCTTCATTTTCCTCCACAAATAGTGCTGTCTAAAGTCCAGATACATCTTCGCGTCACCCGGATGGATGGAATACCGCATTGGGCACACATATCCGGTCCTGCATCCTCAACACACCATCATCACCTATAGTCACATCTCTAGCATCTCCGTGCTGAACTCTGTCCTTGAGGACAAGCAAATGCGGATCATCATACTGGCGCTCTCTGATGCAATCATATAAAGAATACCGAGAAACCATGCAAGCTAATACCCGACTGGGCTTTGAAATGTCTAGTCTCACCAACTGATTGGCCAAAGCCTGAATATCAACTGCAAAGGGCCTCTACCCAACTGGGATATACGCCAAACTCCCCATACTAACTGCCTTTCGGCTCAAAGCATCAGCCACTACATTAGCCTTTCCCGGATGATACAAAATGGTAATATGATAGTCCTTAAGTAACTCAAGCCACCTCCGTTGCCTCAAATTAAGATCTTTCTACTTGAACAAATGCTGAAGACTGCGATGATTGGTGAATACCTCACAAGATACTCCATATAAATAGTGCCTCAAAATCTTCAAAGCATGAACTATAGCAGCCAACTCTAAGTCATGAACAGGGTAGTTCATCTCATAGGGCTTCAACTGACGAGAAGCATAAGCAATCACTCTACCCTCCTGCATCAATACACAGCCAATCTCGACTCTCGAAGCATCACTATAAACGGTGTAAGAACCTGAAGTTGATGGCAAGACCAATACTGGAGTTGTGGTCAAAGCTTTCTTGAGCTTCTGAAAGCTCTCCTCGCACTCATCCGACCATACAAACGGAGCACCCTTCTACGTCAACTTAGTCAAGGACGAGGCAATAGATGAGAAACCCTGAAAGAACTGGCGATAATAACCCGCCAAACTGAGGAAACTACGTATCTCTGTGGCCGAGGACGGTCTAGGCCAACTCTGAACCGCCTCAATCTTCTTCGAATCAACCTGAATACCATCACTGGACACCACATGTCCCAAGAAGGCCACGGAACTAAGCCAAAACTCACACTTGGAGAACTTGGCATACAACTTCTCCTCCCTCAATCTCTGCAATACCACTCGCAAATGCTCTGCGTGCTCCTCTTGGCTATGCAAGTATAACAGAATATCATCAATGAATACAATAATAAACGAATCCAGATACAGCCAAAATACACTGTTCATTAGATGTATGAACGCTGCCGGGGCATTGGTCAGCCCGAAAGACATAACCAGAAACTCATAGTGACCATATCTAGTCTTGAAGGCAGTCTTAAGAATATCTGAATCCTTGATCTTCAACTGGTGATAGCCCGAACGGAGATCAATCTTAGAAAACACCTTCTCTCCCTGAAGCTGGTCGAATAAATCATCGATGTGAGGCAGGGGAAACTTGTTCTTCACTGTTACTTTGTTCAACTGCCTGTAGTCAATGCTTATTCTCATTGTGCCATCTTTCTTCTTCAAAAATACCACAGGTGAACCCTACGGTGACACACTAGGCCGAATAAACCCCTTTTCTAGGAGTTCCTGAAGTTCAATTCTTTTAACTCCGCTGGTGCCATACGATACGGCGGGATGAAAATGGGCTTGGTTCCCGGCACCAGGTCAATACCAAAATCAATGTCCCTGTCCGGGGGCATACCCGGCAGGTTTGCAGGAAATACATCAGGGACATCCCTCACAACGGGAACAGAATCTATACTAGGAGCCTCAGCTCCAACATCACGCACGAAGGCCAAATATGATAGACAACCCTTCCCAATGACACGCTGGGCTTTCAAGAAAGTTATAACCCTACTAGGGACATAGTCAGTCATACCACGCCACTCGATCCTCGGAACACCCAGCATAGCCAAGGTGACTGTCATTGCATGACAGTCTAGAATAGCATGACATGGAGATAACCAGTCCATGCCCAGAATAACATCAAATTCTACCATGCTCAAAAGCAATAAATCAACTCGGGTCTCCAGACCCCCAATAGTAGCATGACATGACCGATACACATGGTTGACAACAATAGTATCACCCACCGGGGTAGATACGTGCACATGTAAAGCAAGACACCCCCGGGTCGTACCCAAATGATGACACATAAGAATAGGTAGAACCAATAAGATAGAGGCATCTCTGTGGCAGACTGAAATAGTACCTGTGATAACAGCATCTGATGCAAGGGCATCTGTCCTACCTGGAATAGCATAAAATCTAGCCTGGCCGCCGCTGCCTGATCCGCCTCCGCCCCTAGGGCGACCCCTGGCTGCCTGGCCTCCGCCCCTCTCTGACTGGGTTGGTGCTGAAGGAACTGGAGCAGAAGACGAGGGCTGATCCCTCTGCTGAGACTGACTACTATGACGTCGAGGACACTACCTCCTTATATGGCCAAACTCGCCACACTCGAAGCAAATACCAGATACTGGAGAAGGGGACTGAAGGGAACCCCTCGCACTAGAATGACCAGCCGATGCGCTCTGCGCAGAAGAACCCTGAGCTAAAGGGGCATATGATGAGCTTTGAGCTGGGAGGGTACTAAGTGAAGACTAGCCCTGCTAGAACCCCTGATGACCACGGCCTGAAGACGCCCCATGATACTCGGGACAAGCCGACTGATGAGGCCTGAAAGAACGACCTCTACTCTGCTGAACCTGGCCCCTAGACAGAGCACCACTGAAGCTACTCGATCCTCGAGGCCTCTTGGCCTCCCTCTCCTCTCTCTCCTGACGGCGAGCCGTCTCAATATCACGAGAAATGTCCACTGCATCCTGAAAGGTATGACTCAGAATCCTCTCTCGGATCATCAGAATACGGACGGGATAGATAAGTCTGTCCACAAACCTCCTAATCCTCTCTCGATCAGTCGGGACCATCCATGGGGCATAACGAGCCAACTTCAAAAATCTAACCTCATACTGTGACACAGTCATATCTCCTTGACGAAGCCACTCAAACTGTCTCCAGCTCCTCCCTCTGAGACTGCAGTACCCACTTCTCCAGGAAGAGAGTGGAGAACTTCTACCATGACAAAGGCGCTACACCTATCGGCCTATGCCGCTCATATGCCTCCCACCAGGTAAAGGCTGCTCCTGAGAATTGAAAGGTAGTAAATGATACCCCGCTCGACTCCAAGATCCCTGCTGTCCGAAGCATACGTTGACACTTGTCGAGAAAACCTTGGGCATCCTCGCCCGGAACACCACTAAAAGTAGGAGGTGAAGGCCTACTAAACCTCTCAAGATGACGCTGCTCGTCGTCTCGCATAGATGGAACCACATCCTCTTGAACCGGCGCAACCGACCGAACTGGGGCAACCTGCTGAACTGGTGGTGCCTCTGGTGTCTGCGAACCCTGCACTACCTACTCAAGCGTGTGAGCTGCGGGGGTCTTGTTGCCTCCCCCGACCTGCGAAGTAGCAGCTGCAGTAGTGGCTGAGACTGCTTGAGCCAGGCCAGTGCAAACTGATAAAACCTGAGCTAGGGCCTCCTGAAGACCCGGAATCACAATAGGCACAACTGGTGCCTGAACATGTGCTGCCGGAGTCTCCACAGCTGGAACCTGATCCTGAGCCGGGGCAACTGGTGGGTCAACAGGTGCAGCCCCCTCGGCTCTGCCTCGACCACGACCTCGACCACAACCGTATCCACGGCCTTTGGTGGCCTCAGTAGGTGGTACAGGTGGTCGTCCGCCACATCCGGTAGCACGGGTTCTCGCCATCTGTGAGAGAATGAAATAACAGAATTTAGTTCTCAGATCAACAAAGTCGCACGATAAGAATTCCAAGAATATGAAGTTTCCTAAAGGTTCTGCAGCCTCCCGAGGATAAGTACAGACGTCTCCGTACCGATCCACGAGACTCTACTAAACCGGTTCATGACTTGCGAGACCAAGTAAGGCTCTGATACCAACTTGTCACGACCCCAACCCGGTCGTGATGGCGCCCAACACACTACTAGGCAAGCCCGACCATTTATAACAATAACCCCATTTATTAAACAGATGAAGATAAATGCCATTTAAGTCAAAGGTCTAAAATACTGATAACAGTGCGGAAAAATCTAACAAAATACAGTTTACAATCCCAACCAAGGACTCGGTGCCACGATCACGAGCCTCTAATACAATGTTTTCATCCTAATACAAATCCGTCTAAAAGCTAAAAGTACAGAATATAAAGATAGGAATAGAAGGGAGAATCAACGGCTGCGAACGCACTGCAGCTACCTTAAATACTCCCGGAATAAGAACTCTGGAAAGCTGGTCAAACCTCACTCAGCCTGTGAATGCCCTGGATCTGCACACAAGGTGCAGGGAGTAAAGTGAGTACTCCGACCCAGTGAGTAATAAACATAACTACAGTCTAAAAGTAAGAAAACGCATAAAATGCAAAAAGTAATCTATATCTAGCAGTTTAGATCCATACAAGTGAAAACAGTACCAACAAGTAATATAGTCAAGGAGTAATGCATGAAAGAATGTAACACATATAACGATACACTCTAGTACCCGCTACGGCGTGCAGCCCGCTCCACTTATTTAACGTCGACGACGCTCACTGGGGGTGTATACAGACTCCGGAGGGGCTCCTACAGCCCAAGCGCAACATCAGCCATGTTGTGGCATTAAATAGGCTCTCGGCCTCAATATCAATATATATATCATCACTGCGGCGTGCAGCCTGATCCATATCAAAGGAAACATCCTCACTATCGGGTCCTCGACCCATCTCAGTCAAATAAGTTCACAGTCAATCGGGCATGAAATGCTATAGGGATCTCAATCCTTATATCCTTTTTCATTTAATATTCATGTATAAAACACAGTTATTATATTGTTTTTAACAGTTGAAAACATGACTGAGAGTATATGTTATGCACACCAGTGAGGAAAACACATAAGGATCCCCTAAGGATTCTACAGGTCGGCACAAGGCCCCAAACACGGTAATAAGCCCAATTCACAGTGATAAAGTAAGCATCTCAATCACCAATATAGTGGAAATTAACACTCGGGATGGACCAAGTCTCAATCCCCAACAGTAAACGACCCCGCACTCATCGTGGAATGCGTGTCACGCCTCAATATAGAGTTACAATGTGAAAGTCCGGGGTTTCAAACCCTCAGAGCAGTATTTACATCCATTACTTATCTCTAGCCAGCCAAAGACTAGCTCGCAATGCCCTTTCCTCTCGAATCGACCTCCTCGCACGTCGAATCTGGCCAAAACCACAACGAATACTTTACAATAGGCTAAGGGAATATAACCCAATCGAAAAGACTCGAAAAATATCAAAAATCACAAGGTTGGCAAAACCCGAGCCCCGGGCCCACTTCTCGAAAGTCAGAAATTTTTACACCAAAAATGTTCCTTATCTCGTCACGAGTCTATACATGTGAAATTTATCAAAATCGGAATCCAAATTCTCCCTCAAATCCCAAATTCTCATTCAAAAACCCAAGCCCTAGTTCTTCCCTTTTTAATCAAATTCCATGAATTTAGGTGTTGAAATCACAATTAGATGATGTTTCTAGGCCATAGTACTTACCTCCAATCGATTCCTAGTCAAAACCCTCTAAATTCGTTGTCAAAAGCTCCCAGGGTCGCTCAATAATGGTGGAAATTAGACCCAAATCGCGGATGAAATGTCCTTAAAACATTCTGCCCAGGTATAAAATAACCCTATGCAATCGCATCACCACTATTGCGATCGCATAGCACAAAAATCAAACCTCCCAAAAATCCTCTTATGCGATTGCATGACTGCCCCTGCGATCGCAGAGCACAGCCTCCCACACCTATGCGATCGCACTCCAAGCTCCGCGTTCGCATAGAACAAAATGCTACCAGGGACCCCAGGTCCCATTACACTACGCGATCGCAACACCATGAACGCGAACGCACTGACCAACCTTCCAAACCTATGCGATCGCGCCACCTCTTACGCGATCGCATAGAGCAAATCTAAATCCCTTCCAAGACCTCTTATGCGATCGCAATTCTCCCTATGCGATCGCATAGAGCAGAATCTCTGCAACACTTCTGCAATTTTTCTGCAACTTCCACAAGTCAAGATTGGTCCGATTGACCACCCGAAAACACCCCGAGGCCCCCGGGACCTCAACCAAAAGCACAGATATGATCTATTACCTTATTAAAACTTGCTCGAACCATCAAAACATTACCGTTAACACCAAAATCATCAAATTTCACCAAATCAAAGCCTAAGTTTAACCAAAGCTTCTAAAAATCACATTCAATCAAAAACCCGACCTAAGCACCTCCGATTCAACTGACATTTTGCACACACATCACAAATCACCTAAGTAGCTACTGCAACTCTCGGAATTCCATTCTGACCCTCGGATCAAAATCTCACCTATCAACCGGATATCGCCAAAATGCTAACTTTGCCAATTCAAGCCTAATTCTACACTGAACCTCCAAAATTACTTCCGATTGCGCTCCTAAGCCTCAAATCATCCCCTGAAGCTAACCGAATAGCCGGAAATCACATCCGAGCCCTCTAACTCACAAGTAAACTTCCTCGTTGACTTTTCCAAACCAACCTTTCCTTAAAGAGGCTGATTGCCCCATTTCCTACCAAATCCAATCCGAGTCAACTCAAACTCATCCAACACATATAATAAATCATGAGGAAGAAATAAACGGGGAAAACGGAACGGAAACACATGAGACGATGGGTCAGGTCGTCATAATGTCCTAAGGGGAAAGGTCCCCCACACAAAGTTTGACAAGTCACTTACCTCGAACCGGTACAAAATCAACTATGAAACAACGCCCTTGCCACGAGTATCTGACTCCGAATGGCCCAAATCTATTCAATTCAATTACATAACATAAATAACATCGCAAGCAACTGATTTCATTATTAAAACTAAAGCTAAGGCGTGAAAATAGGTATATTGACCAAAATGGCCCTCAGGCCAACATCTCATAATCAAATAATTTTCACATTTTCAGAACTCTCGTACTCTCACGAGTCTAACCATATAAAAATCTCCAAAATTGGAGGTTAAATGACCACTCAAAACTCAATAATTATGTCTAAGAAGTTTCATCCAATTTTTCCCAATTTTGACCACAAATCCGAATTCTAATGGTGGATTTAACTAGATATTGATGGAATAAAAATAAATAAGGTTAAGGAAACATTACCCACTGATCTTCTCTTCAAAATCCACCCAAAATCGCCTTCTCCCGAGCTAAATTTCGATTTTCCAACTTTTGAATTAAACCCTCGGATTCTACTATTTTAGAACAGTGATAACCGCTTCTGCGGCCCCGCCTATGCGGAATCCAGGCCGCTTCTACGGTTTCATTAAACTTCCCAATTTCTGCTTCTGCGGTCTCAACATCGCAGAAGCGATTCCGCTTCTGCGGAAATCCTTCCGCTCCTGCGACTCCTGTCCAAAAGTCCACACTTCGTTTCTACGGTTGCCAAGTCGCTTCTGTGGTTCCCAAGCCGCAGAAGCGGAAATACCAGATGACAGAACTTCAGCTGCTGTGCCCCCGTTAACCACCCGAAATCATCCTGAGGCCCCCGTGACCTCAACTAAAAGCACCAATACCACCTAATACCTTATTCAAACCTGTACCAATCCTTAAAACACCTAAAACAACATCATGCACTCGATTAAATCCAAGATTCAACCCTAAGAACTTCAATTTCATCCAAGATACGCTTTCGATCAAAAACCTAACCAACACTCGTCCGATTAACCCGAAATTTTGCACGCACATCCTAAATGACATAACGGTGCTACAGCAACTTCCGAATTCCGTTCCGACTCTCGGATCGAAAACTCGCTATCGGATCGGAAACTTCAAAAATACAACCTTCGGCATTTCAAGCCTAAATGAGCTACAGGCTCCCAAAATACTCTCCGAACACGCTCCCAACCCCAAAATCACCTAACGAGTTAACGGAACCGTCGGATTTCCATTCCGAGGCCGTCTTCACACTGTTCCGATTACGGACCACTTTCTAATACTTAAGCTTTTATTTAGGGACTAAGTGTCCCAAAACACTCCGAATCCTAACACCGAACGTCCCGGCAAACCAAAATAGCAAAAAATGAACTTAGGGGAAACTGTTAATGGGGGAATGGGGTGTAAATTCCAAAAATGACCGGCTGGATCATTACATCCTCCTACACTTAAACATTCGTTCTTCCTCGAACGAGCATATAGAACATAGCTAAAGTAGTGAAAAGATGAGGGTATCAGCTGCGCATATCACGCTCGGTCTCCCAAGTTGCCTCCTCGGCCGGCTGACCCCGCCACTAAACCTTTACTGAAGCTATATCCTTTGACATGAGCTTTCGGACCTCCCTGTCCAATATCGCCACTGGCTCCTCAATGTAGGACAGATCCTTGTCCAACTGGACTGAAGTGAACTCCAACACATGAGACGGATCACCGTGATACCTCCGAAGTATCGAGACATGAAATACCGGATGAACCCCGGCCAAACTAGGAGTTAAAGCAAGCTCATAAGCAACCTCCCCAACTCGCTTGAAAACCTCAAAAGGGCTAATGAACCTCAGATTCAACTTCCCTTTCTTCCCAAACCTCATGACGCCTTTCATAGGCGAAACCCAAAGTGGAACCCTCTCACCAACCATGAAGGAAATATCACGAACCTTACGGCCCGCGTAACTCTTCTATATGGAATGGGCTGTACGGAGTCTGTCCTGAATCACCTTAACCTTCTCTACCGCATCCTGGACCAAATCAGTGGCCAATAGCCTGGCCTCACCCGGCTCAAACCAACCCACCGGAGATCTGCATCTCCTACCATATAAATCCTCATACGGCGCCATCTGAATGTTGGATTGGTAACTATTATTGTAAGCAAACTCAGCCAATGGCAAGAACTGGTCCCAAAACCCTCTAAACTCAATCACGCACGCACGGAGCATATCCTCAAGAATCTGAATGGTGCACTCGGATTGTCCGTCCGTCTGAGGCTGAAATGATGTACTCATAGTCCTGGGTACCCAACTCCTGCTGAACGGCTCTCCAGAACCGTGATGTAAACTGAGTACCCCTGTCCGAGATGATAGAAATTGGAATACCACAGACGGACAATCTCTCTGATGTAAATCCCCGCTAACTGCTCCGCTGAGTAAGTAGTACACACCGATATTAAATGAGCGGGCTTGGCCAGCCGATCCACAACAACCCAAATAGAATCGAATTTCTTCGCAGTCAGAGGGAGACCAACTACAAAATCCGTGGTGATCCTCTCCTATTTCCACTCCAGAATCTCCATCTACTGAAGTAACCCTCCCGGTCTCTGGTGTTCAACCTTCACCTGCTGACAGTTGAGGCATCTAGCTACAAACCCTGATATGTCCTTCTTCATCCGCCTCCACCAGTAATACTGCCTCAAATCCTTATACATCTTCGCGGCACCCAGATGGATGGATTACCGCGAACTATGAGCCTCTGTCAATATCAACTCCCGAATATCATCAACATTGGGTACACAGATCCGACCCTACATCCTCAATACCCCGTCATCTCCAATAGTCACATCCCTAGCATCGCCATGTTGGACCGTGTCCCTGAGGACAAGCAAATGAGGGTCATCATACTGTCGCTCCCTAATCCGATCGAACAATAAAGACCGAGAAACCACATAGGCTAGAATCTGACTGGGCTCCGAAAGATCCAATCTCACGAACTGACTGGCTAAGGCCTGAACATCCATCGCCATGGGTCTCTCTGAAGCTGGTAAATATGCCAAACTCCCCAAACTCTCCGCCCGGTGACTCAAGGCATCGACTACCATATTGGCCTTGCCCGGGTGATAAAGAATAGTAATATCATAATCCTTTAGTAACTCCAACCATCTCCTCTGGCACAAGTTCAGATCTTTTTTCTTGAACAAGTGCTGTAAACTCCGATGATCCGTGTAAATCTCACAGGGCACACTGTACAAATAATGGCGCCAGATCTTTAAGGCATGAACAGTAGCAGCTAACTCAAGGTCATGGACAGGGTAGTTCTTCTCATGTATCTTCAGCTGTCTGGACGCGTAGGCAATCACCCTCCGTCCTGCATCAACACAGCTCCAAGTCCGGCCCGTGAGGCATCATAGTAAACTGTATAGGACCCCGAACTAGTAGGCAATATCAGAATAGGGGCTGAAGTCAAAGCTATCTTGAGCTTCTGAAAGCTCGCCTCACACTCATCTGTCGACTGAAATGGAGCACCCTTTTGGGTCAATCTAGTCATAAGGGCGGCAATCGATGAAAATCCCTCCACAAAACGACGGTAATAACCCAGCAGGCCAAGGAAAATGCGGATCTCTGTAGCTGATAAGGGCCTGGGCCAACTCTGCATGGCCTCCACCTTCTTCGGATCCACCCGAGTGCCCTTACTCGATACCATATTGCCTAGGAATGCCACAGAACTCAACCAAAACTCACATTTTAAGAACTTTGCATATAATTTCTTCTCTCTCAGGGTCTGAAGCACTGTCCTCAGGTACTGCTCATGATCTTCCCGATTCCGGGAGTATACAAGAATATCATCTATGAAAACAATAACGAACGAGTCGAGGTAGGGCCTGAATACACTGTGCATCAAATGCATAAAAGCTGCTGGGGCATTGGTAAGCCCAAATGACATAACAAGGAACTCGTAATGACCATACCGAGTCTTGAAACAAGTCTTCGGGATATCCGGCTCCTGAATCTTCAACTGGTGATAACCTGAGTGCAAATCAATCTTAGAAAACACATGTGCGCCTTGAAGCTTGTCAAATAGATTATCAATAAGAGGCAAAGGATATCAGTTCTTCACTGTAACCTTGTTCAACTGACGATAATCGATGCACATGCGCATAGAACCATCTTTTTTCTTCACAAACAAGACAGGAGCACCCTACGGTAAACACTAGGTCGAATAAAACCCTTGTCAAGGAATTCCTGTAACTGATCCTTCAACTCCTTCAACTCAGGAGGAGACATACGGTACGGAGGAATGGAAATGGGCTGGGTGCCCGGCAACAAATCAATACCAAAATCAATGTCTCTATCTGGTGGCATACCCGGAAGATCAGCTGGAAACACATCGGGATAATCCCATATCACTAGGACAGAATCAACATAAGGGGTATCAGCATTGACATCTCTCACATAAGCTAAATACGCGATGCACCCCTTCTCAATCATATGCTGAGCTTGAAGAAAAAAGATAACTCTACTGGGAGTGTGATCAAAAGTACCACTCCACTCAATACACGCAAGACCTGGCATAGCCAGCATCACGGTCTTGGCATGACAATCAAGAATAGCATAATGGGGTGACAACCAGTCCATGCCCAAAATAATATCAGTGTCAACCATACCGAGTAACAATAAATCTGCTCTGGTCTCAAAGCTACGAATAGTAACCAAACACGACCGATAAACGCGGTCCACAACAAGAGAATCTCCCACATAAGTAGAAACATAAACAAGAGAGCTCAATGACTCTCGGGCTATACCCAAATGCAGAGCAAAATAAGAAGACACATAAGAATAGGTAGAGCCTGGATCAAATAGAACCGATGCCTCTCTGTGACTAGCCAATATAATACCTGTAATGATAGAATCGGAGGCAATAGCCTCGGTGTGAGCAGGAATAGCATAATATCTAGCCCGGCCCCTCCCTCGAAGGTGACCTCTATCTCGCCGATCTTTTCCCCTGGCTGGCTGGGCAGATGGGGTGGTAGCTGGAGCTATGATCATGGCCTGAGAACTCTAAGAAGCACGCTGTAGCTGAGCAGTCTGTGGAGGTGCACTCCTCCCAAGTCTAGGTCAATCCCTCACCACATGACGGGTGTCACCACACTCAAAACAAGCTCAAGAAGGATGTGGTGGTTGTGACCGGCTGGGACTAGGTCTGCTAGACTGACCTCTGAAAGTACCCCGTGCAGGAGGCGCGCTAGAAAATGGAGGCGCATAATAAAGCTCCTGAGGTATAGGTGGAGCTGGAGCACTGCTGATTGCTGGAAGAGCTGAATGAATAGGGAAACCCACAAAACCCCTACCATGTCAACCTGCTACTGGAGTACGGGCACCAGAGTAGTGGCCCGACTATCAAGACCTCTTGGCCTCTCTCTCCCCTCGCTCCCTAGCGACTATACCCTCGATCCTCCTAGCAATGATCACTACCTGCTGATAAGGGATGTCCATCTCCAACTCTCGAGCCATGCTAGATCTGATGGGTGGGACAAGACCCTCAATGAACCTGTGAACTCTCTCGCGGACTGTAGCAACCAAAGCCGGTGCATGTCTGGCCAACCTAGTGTAATGGATGGCATACTTTGAAACTGTCATAGTACCCTAGTGCAAGTGCTCAAACTCTGCATGCCATGCGTCCCTAAGGCTCTGGGGAACAAACTCTCTCAGAAACATGTTCGAAAACTGGGTCCAAGTCAGTGAAACAGCCTCGCCCGGGCTATCTATCTGATAAGTGCGCCACCAATCATAGGCGGCTCCCTGAAGCTGAAAGGCGGTAAAGGAAACCTCGCTGGACTCTACTATACCCATAGTGCGAAGAATACAGTGACACTCCTCTAGAAATCCCAAGGCACCTCCGATGCTAAACCGCTGAACACAGGAGGCTTATATTTCTTAAACCTCAGCCGCTCGTCCTCTGATACAGCTGACCCACCCTCGGGATGAACTGCATTGCAGGTGGATCAGGAATGATCTCTGGGACCTGCTCCATAAGTACTCTCTGCTCAGGAGTGCGGGCTGCGGGAGTCTAGGCCCCTCCCCCGGCCTGGGATGTGGCTGCAGCGACGGGAAGCAACCCCGCCTAAGCCAAGGTGGTGTACATAGACATGAACTGAGCTAAGGTCTCCTGAAGGGCTGGAGTAGTAGTGGAAGTAGGCGTGTCGGGTGCCTGAACTCCGACTGGATCAGCTGGCGGTACCTCAGCGGCAGCTCGCACAGGTGCTCTGGCTGAACCACGTGCGCGTCCACAGCCTCTGCCTCGGACTCGGCCTCTGATGGCTGCAACAGGGGGCGCGGGTGCCTGGTCGTCCCGAGTAGCACGTGTCCTCACCATCTGTGAGAGAATAGAAGACAAAGTTTTAGAATTGATGTCAAAATATAGCACGACAAGGAATTTAATGAAGTGAAGATTTTTCCTAAACAGTTACATAACCCCTCGTAGATAAGTACAGACGTCTCCGTACTGATCAGCGAGACTCTAATAAACCGGCATATGTTTCGTGAGTCCTATGAACCTATAGCTCTGATACCAACTTGTCACGACCCTAGTCTACCAATCTTGGATACATCATGACGGCACCCAGTCACCATGACTAGGTAAGACTAATATGTGTGGAAATAACAACATTTGCGGGATAATAATTTAAAACTAAAATAACTTAAGAAAGGTATATAATTTGCCGTTTGGCACATACACTTCAACACCACGAATTATAAAAACAAAATTCCAAAACCCGGAAACTCACGGGCAACACAGGCTATAATAAAGTACATAATACGGCTCTAACATCCGAAAATGTCTACTTCAATAAAAAACAGGATAGGTACTAGCTAAGCTACATGATAGAATAAGAGGGAGACTCTTCGGTCTGCGGACGCGGCAAATATACCTCAAGTCTCCGAGAACTCTCCTGAATCATTGGTAGTGTGCCTGAACGGAGGTACCTAGATCTGCACATGAAAAACATGCGCTGAAAAGACGTGAGTACACCGTAGGGGTACTCAGTAAGTGCCAAGCCTAACCTCGGCCGGGTAGTGACGAGGAAGGTCAGGGCCCTACTAAGAATAAACATAGTAAATAATAAGATAATGGAAATAATGTAAATAAAGTCTATAGCGAGAATCTAAGCCAGATAAATATGGGAACAGTAATGGAAGAACAAAGGTAGCAATACAAGGAAGGATATTCTCGACAAGGAATAGCAGCCGGGGATCTCTTGGTATCGCGAGGATCTCTGGGTATCCTCATCATATACATTGGGATCTCTTGGTATCCCGAGGATCTCTTAGTATCCTTATTAAGCAAGCTGAGGATCTCTTGGTATCCCAATATATATAAGTACATGTTCCAGGGATCTTTTGGTATCCCGCACCCTCAATCCAGAACAAGTCAAGTACAAGGGGATCTCTCGGGAAACCGTCCCATAGTCCCAATTTAAACACACAACAACAACAACTCATATTCTAAGAATAATTGCTAAATCCAAACAAGTAATGGTAATTTCTAGCCTAACATGCTTCGCAGAGTGCACATAATATGGTTAATTAATTAAACAAGTAAGTCAGCTAAACATGCTTCCCTAAGCTAGCACAAGTTAAACTAACAGTCTAAAATGGACAAGTAAACAGAAATCTCAATTTGGATATTTCAAGTAGAAAACGGGTTTACAACAATTAGCTCAAATACACGCTCGTCACCTCACGTACGAGGCATTCAAATATCAAGGATCATGTCCTAAGGGGAAAGGTCCCCCACACAAAGTTAGACAAGTCATACCTCGAACTGGTACAAAATCAACTATGAATCAACGCCCTTGCCATGAGTATCAGACTCCGAATGGCCCAAATCTACTCAATTCAATTACATAACATAAATAACATTGCAAGCAACTGATTTCATTATTAAAATTAAAGCTAAGGCGCGAAAATAGGTAAAGTGACCAAAATGCCCGTCAGGACAACATCTCGAAATCCAATAATTTTCACATTTTCAGAACTTTCGTACTCTCACGAGTCTAACCATATAAAAATCTCCCAAATTGGAGGTCAAATGACCACTCAAAACTCAATAATTAGGTCTAAGAAGTTTCATCCAATTTTCCCCAGTTTTGACCTCAAATTCGAATTCTAATGGTGGATTTAACTAGACATTGATGGAATACAACTAAATAAGGTTAAGGAAACATTACCCACTGGTCTTCTCTTCGAAATCCACCCAAAATCGCCTTCTCCCGAGGTAAATTTTGATTTTTCCAACTTTTAAATTAAACCCTCGGATTCTACTATTTCAGAACAGTGATAACCACTTCTGTGGTCCCGCCTATGCGGAATCCAGGCCGCTTCTGTGGTTTCATTAAACTTCCTAATTTCTGCTTCTGCGGTCTCTACATCGCAGAAGAGATTCCTCTTCTGCGGAAATCCTTCCGCTCCTGCGGCTCCTGTCCAAATGTCCACACTTTGCTTCTGCGGTTGCCAAGCCGCTTCTGCGGTTCCCAAGCCGCAAAAGCGGAAATACCAGATGACAAAACTTCAGCTGTTGCACACACCAAAATTTTACTCCGTTAACCACCCGAAATCATCCTGAGGCCCCCGGGACCTCAATCAAAAGCACCAATACCACCTAATACCTTATTCAAACCTGTACCAACCCTTAAAACACCTAAAACAACATCGGGAACTTGATTAAATCCAAGATTCAAGCCTAAGAACTTCAAGTTCATCCAAAATATGCTTTCGATCAAAAAACTAACCAACACTCGTCCGATTGACCCGAAATTTTGCACGCACGTCCCAAATGACATGGCGGTGCTACGGCAACTTCCGGAATTCTATTCCGACCCTTGGATCAAAAACTCGCTATCAGACCGAAAACTTCAAAAATACAACCTTCGGCATTTCAAGCCTAAATGAGCTACAGGCTCCCAAAATACTCTCCGAACAAGCTCCCAACCCCGAAATCACCTAACGGAGTTAACGGAACCGTAGAATTTCTATTCCGAGGCTGTCTTCACACTGTTCCATTTATGGACCACTTTCCAACACTTAAGCTCTCATTTAGGGACTAAGTGTCCCAAAACACTCCGAATCCTAACACCGAACGTCCCGGCAAACCAAAATAGCAGAAATAAACTTAGGGGAAATAGTTAATGGGGGAACAGGGCGTAAATTCCAAAAACGACCGACCGGGTCATTACAATTAGGTTAGGGTAATGGCATTAAAAAGGAAAGGGGTAATCTGGGTCGTTGATCAAAACGATCAACGGCCTGGATTAAAAGTAATCCGGGCGGGTTGGTTCGAATGGGTTGTTGGGTTAGGTTAATTGGGTCTGAAATTGGGTTAATTTGGGGGTCTAATGTGACTATAATCGAAATACAAAATGGGCTGCAATTGAAACGAAATGAGGCTAGTTTTTAAATAGCCAGTTTTGTCCCTTTTTATTTTATAAAATAGTAAAAAGATTTTAAAAACAAATTAAAAGTACTAACCCAAATAATAATGCATAAATATTAATTATAAAATACTGAAACTAATTTTTCAATTATAAAATGCTATTAATAAAAAAATAGGCTATAATTGCAATTACATGCAACTTAGCTTTTAAAAATACCGAACAAATGTATTAAAATATGCGAAAATTTACCTTAATTATATTTTGGTGTAAATAAGAGAATAAAATGGATTATTCACAAAAATGATAATTTTGAGAATAATTATTGAATTTTGTAGTATTAAAATAGACAATAAAAGGGTTTTGAAAATATTTAAAATTTGAAAAAAATACCAAAACACTTGGGTATGCCCATATATGCATATATATGTTATTTTGAAAGTATTTTGAGTATAAAAATACCTAGGAAAAAATTGGGTATCAAAACTTCACACTTTCTTTCTCTCTTTTTTGGTGTGATTGAATAAGTGAGAAAGCTCCTCCTTTTATAGGACAAAATAAGCTTGGGCTCCAAGTGTGCTGCAGGAGAATTTTAATTCTCCTCCACATCTTTGCATACTTTGGCTCCAAGTAAAATCTTCGTCCAAGCTTCTCTACCAAAGTAAATTCATAGGCAAAATAGGCACAAGGCTATTGCCAACAATTGAGATGGACCCCATAATCTCCCCTCCAGTCCCATTCACCTGAAGGAAGCAACACCGAGGTTGCTAGTTTGAGTGCATGTGCACAAGTTCATTACATAATTCGAACTTGTCTCTTGGTACCACCTTGATTAGCATATTTGAAGGATTCTCCCTTGTATGAATCTTATTGACCTGCATAGATCCATCCTCTATCTTTTCTCGAATCCAGTGATATTTCACGTCGATATGCTTCGTCCTTGCATGATGTTGATACCCAATATTTTCTTTTATATATATATATATATATATATATATACTTTCAAAATAGTGCACATGCATCGTCATTTGATTTATAAGCATGAACGGGTATTTTTCATAATTTTTAAAAGCAATAAATCAATTTATTTCTACATTTTATTACATAAATATCCAATAATTATCCTTCATATTATTTTTATGATGATTTAATCATCTAAATTTATTATTTATACCAACATAATGTTTAAATATTTTTCAGTGCGTCTTTACAATTACATTTACATTTTTAAGGCTAAATTGCACATTTTGCAATAATTGCACATATGTACTTATTGTAACAACCCGACCGGTCGTTTTGTGCCTTAGCGCATCGTTCAGCAGTCTGAGGCCATGAGCAGCGTCATTTCAGGTATTGTGACTTGTACGCGTGGTCGGAATTGAAATTCAGGAAGATCGGAGTTAAATTTAAATGAAAATTCTCATTTCAGAAGCTTAAAGTTGAAAGAATGAACTAGGATTTGATTTTTGAGTAAACGACCTCAGAATCGGGATCTGAAGGTTCCAGCAGGTTCGTATGATGATTTTGGACTTGGGTGTATGCCCGGTGCGGGTTTTGGATAACCCGGGAGCATTTTGGCGCCTATTGTGGAAGTTAGCATTTTAGAAGAAATTTCTTAAGTTTTGCTTGAAGTGCATTTCAGTGTTATCGATGTTCGTTTGGGATTCCGAGAATGGGAGTAGCTCCGTATGGTGATTCTGGAGTTGGGAGCGCGATCGGAAGTGAATTCGGAGGTCCGTAGGTCATTTTGAGGCCATTTGGCTAAAGATACAAATTTGAAGGTTTTGAGAAGTTTGACCGGGAGTGGACTTTTTGATATCGGGGTCGGAATCCGATTCCGGAAGTTGGAATAGGTCCGTAATGTCAAATGTGACTTGTGTGCAAAATTTGAAGTCAATCGGACGTGATTTGATAGGTTTAAACATCGAAAGTAGAAGTTGGAAAGTTCAAAGTTCATAAAGTTTGGATTGGAGGCCGTTCGATGATTTTATCGTTGTTTGATGTGATTTGAGGCCTCGAGCAGGTCCGTAATGTGTTTTGGGACTGGTTGGTATGATTAGTTGGGGTCCCGGGGGCCTCGGGTGAATTTCGGGTGGTTAACGGATCGAAAGTTGGATTTTTGGAAAAACTGGGTAGCTGGTTTCTGGTATTTCCGCTTCTTCAGAAATGGGACCGCAGAAGCGGCCCCGCAGAAGCGGTTGAAGGAACCGCAGAAGCGATTTTGATCAAGGGGTATTGGACCGCAGATGCGGTCAAGGTTCTGCAGAAGCGGGATCGCATCTGCGGAAGAGGGGATCACAGAAGCGGAAAAAAGGGCTGAGCCCAGGACCGCAGAAGCGGTCGTTCACAGCAAAAGCGGAACCGCTTAAGTGATTGAAGTTCCGCAGAAGTGGAAAACGTCTGGGGCAGAAGGTTTCTAAAACCCGATTTGGGTCATTTCTCACCACATTTCTCTTGGCTTAAGGGCGATTTTTGGAGAGCTTCAAGGTGTATTTCCGTCATCTATGTTAAGCTAAGTTACTTCTACTCATTTCCAAGTTAAATACAAGATTGTACCATGGATTTAGGCAAGAAAATTGTGGGAAATTGAGGGTTAGAGGAAAACCTAGAAAACTATTGTTCTTAGAATTTAACCACGATATTGAGAAAGGAATTTAGTAAAAATTATATATTTGAGTTTCTAAGGTTATGGGTAAACTTTATCTTCGAGAAATTTCGGATTCCGGGCACGTGGGCCCGAGGGCATTTTGGTCATTTCACAAACGGAGTTGGGAAATTGTATAATTTGAATTGTTAGCAAGTAATTGAGTATATTCTCATTAGTTTGCCGTTATTTGGCTAGTTTTGGAGCTTCGTGCATTGGTTCGAGCTTTCGGAAGGATGAAGAAGACCGGTTATGAATCTTCGGGCGAGGTGAGTCTCCTTTCTAATCCTGTGAGGGGGAAATTACCTCATAGGTGAGTTGAATTGATTATGTGCTCCTTATTGTGGGGGCTATGTATGCACGAGGTAACGAGAGTCCGTGCGTAGCTACTATTATGCTATTGTCCGGGAAGTTTAGGACCCAAAAGCATGCTATACGTGGAATGTTTGAAGTCTTATTGATATTTGAATTGCTTAAATCAAATTGAACTAGTAAATTAATTTCAAAAAGTATTAAACTCCATTTCTTAAAACTGTTAAGGAGAATTGATTTTATTTGAATAAATATCCCCCCTATAAGTCCTTATTTGACTGATTGAGCATGTATTCTTATGTGTATCTGCGTCGCATGCATGATTCGCGAGCAGGGTATGTGTTTATTTTTGGAACAAGACGATCGCCTCGGTGAAATAGATGCATCTATGGTACGGGCCGCTCGACCCTCGGCAGTGCACACTTTACATTTCTGTTGGAGCGGGCCGTCGACCTCGGTATGATTTGCGCATGTTTGTGCGGTTGTCTTGAACTCATTTGAGTTGTTTTATGCCACATTATGGCTCGAGATCATTTTATTATTAATAATAAGGAATCTAAGGAAATTTTACATGAAAGAATTATATGACTACTTGTTTTTCCCGTATCTGGATTAGAATCATGTTTATAAAACAAATCCTACTGTTTGAATATATTTATTGAGGATAAATAGTCATTGGACTGCTAGTGAGTGTCAGAGTTGACCATCTCATCTCTACTCCTTCGGGATTAGGCGGGACACTCATTGGGTACACGTTGTTTTTGTACTCATACTACACTTGCTGTGCATTTTGTTGCACAGGTTTATCGTGCGGCTCGTGGCTTAGCGGCATAGCGGCATGACGGGCGTAGAAACTAGGTGAGCTGTATTTCTTCGAGGCGATTCCTTAGCTAGTATAGTCTCTTTCAGAATTTTATTTACTTTCTGTCCAATTGTATTTCGGACAGTTGTTGTACCTATTTGGTTTCCTTTAGAAAATTGCTCATGTACTCGTGACACCGAGTTCTGGGATGGTTTAAAGTGTGGTATTATTGCTTAAATTTTAAATTTAATTTGAAACTTTATTCTTTAAAAATTTCTAAATAATGAAGGAAAAATCCTATATTTTCAAAAGTGATAAAACGAGATTTACTTTAGCATTTGAGTTGGCTGGACTGACAGCGGTGTCCGGCGCCACCATGTCCCTTAGTGGATTTTGGGTCGTGACAACATGGTATCAGAGCACTAGGTTCCCGTCGGTCTCACGAGTCATGAGCTAGTCTAGTAGAGTCTCGCGGATCGGTACGGAGACGTCTGTACTTATCCTCGGGAGGCTACAGGGCTTTTAGGAGTACTTCCTTTCTTGATTTCCTTATCGTGCAGTTCGATTTATTTGAGGCTTATGCCTTTGATTCCTTCCTACTCAGTCTTACGCGATGCGAGCGCTTGCTAGAAATAGAGAATTTGAAGAATTGAACTGGCACTACAAATGTGGTGCGGAATGATTTTCCCGGTATAGTTGATTGTACTGTTATAGTCGCTCTATGGAAGGATATCGTATTGTTTCGACTCAGTGGCGGTATTCTGAGGGCCTTGAGGCTAGGAACAAGTTGCCATGATGCTTATAAGCCATTATTCCGTAGTGTGTTTGTGATGGTAGGGTATTTGCCCACGTGTCGGGGCAGTGGATGAATTGAAGGGGAGTTTTCTTAGAGTGTAATCAAGGGATTCAGTATTTTATTCCGGGCAAGGGAAAAGGCAGTCAGACTAAAGATGGTCAGATTTGGGCTGGTGGAAGTAAAGACACCGGTATTTACAAGCGTGGTTGAGATTTCTATTATGATGGGGTGTTGTGGCCCTAATGAAATATACTAAGTTTGTTGATATTATAATCTGCTACAATTCGCCTTATGGCAGGATATTGTGAAATAGTATTGGACATACAGCTGTAAGATATCGCATGGTGCGGTGGTTTAAGATCGAATCATAATTTCTAATGTTGAGGGATCGATAAAGATGACCTTTGGAAAGGTTCTAAAGTTAGCAGCGATGGTGGATTCAAGTGCCACGAAGATAGATTCTATTTAAAGCAGCAACTGAGCAACAAGGTATGAGGAAAGACATGTGGAAAGTGTCAGGCGGTATTTAAAAACCTCCAGAAGGCCAAGTATGAGAAGCAAGGTCGAGTGGTTGATTAAAGAGATGAGTTCCGCCAAAGTAGGAGAGTGCCGGGTGTTTCATACGGGCTTGGTAGTAGGAAGACTACGCGCCTTAAGGAGAGTTTGGATCGAATTAGGGATTTTAAGGATCTGTGATTGAAGCCTGCGGGTATGATGTGAAGTATGGGCTATTGGTGTCATAGCGAATGTACCCCGTGCAGCAGCGTGGGAAGATGTCGGGAGCTCATTTCCCTAGGTGGGTCATTCCCCGTGAGCAGGTTAGCGGTCGCGTGGTTGGCGAAGTTTCTGCAAAGAATTATGTTGGTTGTTCAACAAAGAGGTCGGTCATGCGAATGTGGATGATGATTCTGAATATGAAAGATGGAGATTTACAGGAAGATTCCGAGAAATTTTGATAATCTTTGGCGCGAGGTTATGCCAATAAGAGGTAAAGAGGTCGGGCGAACTCTAGAATTGTGGAACGATGGCTTCAAGCTAAGTGGGAGAGTCCCACCACTTATGATTGGGCTGTATGATTAGCCACTTGCGTGGTTTCTGGTTATTAGGATATTGATGGGTTATTTTAGCTATGAGAAAAGACCATAAGTTGTAATTCGAGCAAATGAATTGTTGGAGGCATGCTATGGTTGGCCTTATTGGCTCATGTTCGGACTTGGAAAAGGTTCAGGATTTATGCCTCGTATAGATGCAGGTTTCAGAGGAAGTGATTTCGTCAGGTGCTTCGCGGAGAGAGTGTTCGTGTGTTATAAGATCTATGTAGTGGGTTATATTCGGGACCGAGTCAGAGCGGGTGGCTCACAATGACGGTCCCTGTGAATTCGGAAGTTAAAATGTGGTGCCCAATGATTTTGAGCCTATGAGTACGGTAACGAATCAAGCTTTGTAGTAGCTTATGAGAAGGTGCCTAGAGTGTTCTATGATATTTGGGCTTGCGGGTAGCATTTGAGACATATGAAATGGTTCGTGGGATTCAAGACAGCACGGTCTCGTGATTCAAGGTCACTCAGGATGAGTGCAGATGGAGTATGTTATGTGTTGAAGGAAGAGGTATTATTTCTAAGGCAACCAAGGATAAAGTGGAAGGAAGAAGATGGATGAGCCATGGTTAACTTGGCATACTGGTAGTGGTGGTCAGTTCATCCAGCGTGATCAAGTCATGCATATGATTTGTGGCGGTGCGTGTGATGCTTGTCGGCCACAGTAATTGATGTTATTCAGAAGCATTCCTCTGTTATGACCTGTTATGAGTAGGCGGATCCCGGAGGGGTTATGGTGGCTTGGACCACTACTTAGAGATTGGCATATTCGATGGTTATCAGAATTCGCCTGTATGTTGCTATAGTTCTCCCGAAGTGGGTTAAATGAAAAATGTTATATGATGAAGTGTTAGTCTATCAGTGGTTCCAGAGTTGTGATGGAAATCGTGTTTATCGTATATCGGCACGTGAGGTGCAGTGAGTGGTATGGAATTTGAAGTAAGGACCAAGGGTGCAGTTCGGTAATGACTATGATGTCACGAGCTCGGATGAGCAGTGTCACGACCCAAAAATCCCTCCAAAGGAGTCGTGATGGCACTTAGTCTCTAAAATAGCTAAGGCTAACATTAACTGGAATAACATCGATATTTATCAACTCCAAATAAAATTTTCTCTAAACAATTTACAATTCCCAAAACCGGTAGTACAAGTCACAAGCCTTTCTAAGAGTAGTTATACAATATAATTACATCACTGTTCCGAAACAAAGGGAACAAATGGAAATAAGTACAATTAAATGTGACTCTGAGGACTGCGAACACTATAGCAGATTTACCTTGAGTCTCCACCGCGTCGAATAGTTACCATCGATCAAATGTATGGATCTGTACACAAAAATGTACAAAAGTGTAGTATCAGCACAACCGACACCATGTGCTGGTAAGTGTCTAGCCTACCCCGGCAAAGTAG
>MU777635.1:63262-81589 GCA_026770625.1 Nicotiana glauca
CTTCCAACCCAATTAGGAAATCAACAAGAAAAGATGAAGTTATTTTTTTTAGTAATCATTTGATAAAGAAATTATCCTTTTTAGTTAAAGTACAATTATTGAAGCTTGAAATATTGAACTATATATCTATATATATAAATGCAGTGAAATAATGCAAACACTGTAGGTTCTAACACGAACACGAAGGGTCACAACAGTAAAAGAATTCAAATAGTTTAAACACTTGAATTGATAACAACAAATAAACACAGCAGTAGAAAGTGCACGACATCACCATTATAAGGAATCAAAATCCAACCACTAACAAGAATAAGGAAAACAAGGCAGATTTCACTTTTAGATCACATTTCATTGCAAGCACAACCCGTTCCAATCTCATTTAACACCGTTGCGGTGTGCAACCCGATCCTCATTATATTATACCGTTGCGGCGTGCAACCCGATCCTCATTATATTATATCGTTGCGGCGTGCAACCTGATCCTTATTATATTATACCGTTGCGGCATGCAACCCGATCCTTATTATATTTTACCGTTGCGGCGTGCAACCCGATCCTCATTATATTTTACCGTTGCGGCGTGCAACCCGATCCTCATTATATTTTACCAAGAACTTACCCAAACTACAAACGCAACTCAAGTACGAGGGGAGTGACAACAATTGCACAAGGTCCCGACAAGGGAATAATAATATTAAACAAATATCCCGGCAAGGGAACAATACTATCAAAACAAACATCCCGGCAAGGGAACAATACTAACATCCCGGCAAGGGAACAATACTATCAAAACAAACATCCCGGCAAGGGAATAATACTATCCAAACAAACATCCCAGCAAGGGAACAATACTATCAAAACAAACATCCCAGCAATGGAACAATAATAATAATAACACATGAAGCGCAATATACTACAACAAAGTCATAACAATTATAATACAAGACTCATGGGCATGCCTGACCCCCAACGTATAGATACTCATCACCATGCCTATACGTCGGACTCCACACATAACAAATAGCAAATATACTCAACTCATATTCCCTCAAGTTAGGATAGATCAAACACTTACCTCTTTTGAAGCTAAGTCGTTATTCCAAAATAGCCTTCTTGCTTGAATTGACCTCCGAGACACTCCAATCTATCCAAACTAATTATATAACTTCTTTAAAAATACATTGGAAATAATTCCGGATAATAAAACATTAACTTAAAATTTACATTAAAAGTCAACGCGGGACCCACCTCTCGGAACCCGACCTAATTTTCATAAAATCCGAACACCCATTCCAAAACGAGTTCAACCATACCAATTTTATCAAATTCCGACACCGGATTGCCTTTCATATCCTCAATTAAAGTTTTGAAGATTTCTACCATTTTTTTTCAACCCAATCTTTACCTATTTGAACTCAAAAATCTTCCCATAAACTTATTGTTACAAGCATGTATAACTAATACTCAAACATCCATGAATCATCTTACTAATTACCCATTTCTAGTAAGATTTCAAAATTGAAGAATTTGGGAAGAATGAAATTCTTACCTCTTGATGAAGAACTTGAGGGATTTTAAGGTTTGGACAAGATTTTTGATGAACAAGGAACTTGAGATTCTTCCTCTCTCTAGAAATCCTCTTCCCTCTCTCTAAAAGCACTAGAAAATCCCAAAATAACAAACCCCAAACGAGTTAAATGAAATGCGATTTGGGTCTTAAAAACCTATTTTTGTACTACAGCGCCACATAGGGCGCCACGGGGTGCGGGGTGTCTGTTCAAAATATGTCTGGAAATGAAATTTCAGACCGTACTGGAATTCCTACAGGCACAGCGCGCCCTGCGCCGCGTGGGGCGCCACGGTAGTGCAAATTTCTGTGCTGCTTTGGTAATTTGGTCATAACTTCTTGTAGAAGTGTCCAAATGACGAACGGTTTGAAGCGTTGGAAACGAGACTCAAAGAGCTTTAATTTTATAGGTTGTTCATCACACAACTTGTTATATAAAATATATATATGCTCGTCCAAATTGAAGTCTTGCACGTACTCATTTGCAACTTTAGTCTATTATGTAATTTTCCAACTTGGCTTAGACTTAAGACTTTCCTTAGACCCTATATGTCTTATAGTATGACTCGTACACTTATTATCATATCCATTTGGTATCCATCATGGTAATAGACCTCTTTCACATATAAAAAAATATAATTAGAACACGTCAACTTTATTATTCGTCAAAATGCGTCGAATTGTCCTATGGACTTCTAAATCCATATTCGGACATACGTCTAAGTCCAAAATCGCCATACGAAGCTATTGACAACAGTAAAATTATATTTTGGATTCGTTTACTCATATTTCACCTTCCGGTCAATTTAATTCAACTTAAGATCTCTTTTTGGAGACTAAGTATCTCAATTCCTTTCAAAACCCTTTCCGAACCATAACCAATTCTCCCGGCAAGTTACATAAGAGTCGTGAAGCATGAATTTAGCAGTATATGGGGAGACGAGGTTGTACTTGTTCAAAACGACCAGTGGGGTCGTTACAATCTCCACCTCATAAACAAACGTTCGTCCTCGAACGTACTAAGATTATCCCGAGGTTTCAAATTTGATGTTTCTACTTTTACACATATACTCGTGGTTGATCCCATATTACCACATTCGTAATAAGTCCGTCAACACCATTTTAATTGAGATTATTTCCTTTATCCATACTTGTATAATTTAAGACCAAATTCCTTTCACTCCAGTTATTTCCATAAAGGTAGGTCCGATCTTCACATCAACACATGACATTAATCTTGATTGACTATAGAAACTCGTGACTTTGAACCCCTCAAATTCGGAGTGTTACCTTATCCCCCACTTAGGGTCATTCGTCCTCAAATAATAAGTAAAGTTTGTTCTCAATTACATAATGTAACTTATCTCTTTCATTGCACATCTTAGTATCTCAAATTTTTCTAACTCCAATTTTTTTTCAAAAATTTCGACAGAGTCTCCCCTGTAAATGGGACTATCCACCTGTCAGAGTAACGCACAAACAACTCATAACAACATATGCACAACTCAACAATGCTCCACAATGTATATATCAATAACACTACTCTCTGCATTACAAGTGTGACATTATAATAAGGATATCTGCACATGAAACACATCATATGTATGACCATAACCACATCTCTGGTCTTAATAGTTATTCATGATCGATTACAAATTGCCAGTTAATCTCATGCCAAGCAAAAATCTCGTTTCAAACCTCTATTTTCTAACAACGAAGCATGAAGACCTCAAAATTAATTACCCGAGTTAACGAGGCACCTTTAACGCCACCTGGGCACTCACCCTGTAGGCTAAAACTCAATAATTACAATAAAATCTAGCAAATTATACAACAGCGATATTCATACAAAAACTTTCAAATAAACCTCATAGGCATGACTCCCTATAAGTACTATGGTACAATATATATATATATATATATATATATATATATATATATATATATATATATATATATATATATATATATATATATATATATATATATATATATATATATATATATATATATATATATATATATATATATATATATATATATATATATATATATATATATATATATATATATATATATATATATATATATATATATATATATATATATATATATATATATATATATATATATATATATATATATATATATATATATATATATATATATATATATATATATATATATATATATATATATATATATATATATATATATATATATATATATATATATATATATATATATATATATATATATATATATATATATATATATATATATATATATATATATATATATATATATATATATATATATATATATATATATATATATATATATATATATATATATATATATATATATATATATATATATATATATATATATATATATATATATATATATATATATATATATATATATATATATATATATATATATATATATATATATATATATATATATATATATATATATATATATATATATATATATATATATATATATATATATATATATATATATATATATATATATATATATATATATATATATATATATATATATATATATATATATATTTCACAAAGGGAGAATTTAAACACATAAACTTTTCACCACAAGGACCTCGTCATTATATAACATCCACCGCAGCTTGTAGCCCGGTATAAATATTTCATATCATATAAAAATAGGAGGATCTCGTCCTCAACTCTGAATCACAAGTATTTTGCACATTGTGCCAACTAAAATTTTTCCATTTCCTTTCTTCCTTATTTCAAATAATGTCCGTCAAATAAAATCACACATATAATGAACCCTCATACCGGTAGGGCATATAATTCACAATTGAAATTAATTATTTAGAAATTACATCAGACTCACCAAAATGATTAACGAAAGTCACTTTTGGGCTCACAACTATTTTTAGTGACCAACACATAGTGATAGACATAGCTATCTCCATATAATTTCTCAACAGGAGTATTCACATAAGTAGATTTCAGAATTACGAAGTTCACTCATAAGTGGAGCGCAATAGAAGGACTTGCCTCAATACTCAGAACGAATCAAGTTAACAAAATTGTTACTTTACAATAATTCGAGACCGTACTTGTAACGACACCATCTGGTGTTGCGACCTCAGCCATACCATAAAAAAATATATTAACGACTCGGTCTCCACCTCTACGAGTCTCACCTCCACCTCTAACATCCTGACCCTTACCTCTGGTTGGTCATGCAAGTGGAGTAGTAACTGTAATGAAGTACGTGGAATGTGTTCTCTAATGGAATAGATTTTTCCCATGTCTGGGACAATTTCTCATGATGTTCATAGTATCACCATATTCGTAACAACCAATCTGCGGCCCACCTGTTCATACTAGGTCTGCGCCGGATAACTAGGATAACCATTGTAGGAAATTCCATGACACTGGTACATTAAAAGATGACTGCCCCTCGCGAGTGTTGTGATTAACTTGAGCACTACGAGTATACTGAATATGTTACCATGACCCCGCTGATTCTGAAATGTAGAATTATTAAGGATGCGGGAATATCTAAAGCCTTATTATCATCCCGTTCAAATCTTAGCTCTTGATTATATACAAGTTTTGGAAAACCTTTCAATACCACATAAATACATCTCACGTCAAAAATGGATATAACCCATGACCCCGCAATCTGATCGTTGATAGTGGACTCCCCTCACTTGGTGCGAAATCATAAGACACATCAAACCATTTACATTGGCACTTGTCATCCTCATGGCAGTTAAACTCACTTTCTCCAGTGTATCAACTTGCTAGTAAATACCATTCGCTAAATAGAAATCCCATACGAAATACATAGTCTCAGATACGACCAACTATTTTATTTTTTTGAACTACATCCACTTGTGATGATTACGTAACCAATTAAAACTTCTCAAGATTTTTACTTATCAACCAGGTGTCAAAATTTGATGCACCCCATGCGCACAACTGAAAGATCTCTCGGCACTTCCATAACCTCAATTCTGAATGACACGTGGCAACAATGGTTGAGCAACCCTGGGTCTCTTATAACCCTTTTACGATATCACAAACCATTGGCGTAGTGCGCAATTCCATATATGAGTGGATGCAAAAGAACATAAGATATATGCTTCAAGCTGAATAAATGCCGCATGATAAGGAATTTATGAAGTGGAAATTTTTCCTACTAGTTCTGTAGCCTCTCGAAGATAAGTACAGACGTCTCCGTATCGATCCACAAGACTCTATGAAACTCGCTTATGACTTGTAGCACCTATGAACCTAGAGCTCTGATACCAACTTGTCACGACCCAAAAATCCCTCCAAAGGAGTCGTGATGGCACCTAGTCTCTAAACTAGGTAAGCCTAACATTAACTGGAATAACATTGATATTTATCAACTTCAAATAAAATTTTCTCTAAACCATTTACAATTCCCAAAACCGGTAGTATAAGTCACAAGCCTTTCTAAGAGTAGTTATACAATATAATTACATCACTGTTCCGAAACAAAAGGGAACAAATGGAAATAAGTACAATTGAAGGTGACTCTGAGGACTGCGAACGCTATAGCAGGTTTACCTTGAGTCTCCACCGCAACGAATAGCTACCATCGATCAAATACCTGGATCTGTACACAAAAATGTACAGAAGTGTAGTATCAGCACAACCGACCCCATGTGCTGGTAAGTGTCTAGCTTACCCCGGCGAAGTAGCGACAACGCTAGGACCAGACACTCACATAAACCTGTGCAGTTTATAGCGTACAAAATAATAGGAAGCAAATAACAGTAATGGCAACAATGATCAACCAATGATATAAATAGCAGGCAACGAGAACACCATAATTGCTTCTCAACAAATAATAAATACAAGTGCAATCAATTAATCGAGTCCTTCAAATATAAATCTTTCGCCTATAAATCCTTCAAGTAATAATCTCTAAGATAATATGCTTTTCAATAAATATATTTCGAATATATTTCCTTCAAATAAGTATCTTTCGAATATAATTCTTTCGAGTAAAGGTCACCTTGTGACACCTAATTTCATAATCGTAATAATATAGGTCTCTGCCCACTTTCGTATTTTTACGGCATCACATACCCATATTCATATTACAACCGCACGGACAACTCACGTGCAATTAAATAAAACTATAATATTTTCCCCGGCACCTTGTGCCAACATATTTCTATTTTACATTGCATAACAATATTCTCATGTTACTCAGTTCACAGGGTCCATAACCCAATACAATTAAGAATGTTCAAAGAGCCTCATTTACTTAACATAAAGTAGAGTACAACTTCCAACTCAATTAGGAAATCAACAAGAAAAGATGAAGTTATTTTTTTAGTAATCATTTGATAAAGAAATTACCCTTTTCAATTAAAGTACAATTATTGAATCTTGAAATATTGAACTATATATCTGTATATATAAATGCAGTGAAATAATGCAAACACTGAAGGTTCTAACACGAAGGGTCACAACAGTAAAAAAATTCAAATAGTTTAAACACTTGAATTGATAATAACAAATGAACACAGCAGTAGAAAGTGCTCGGCATCACCATTATAAGGAATCAAAATCCAGCCACTAACAAGAATAATGAAAACAAGGCAGATTTCACTTTCAGATCACATCTCGTTGCAAGCGCAACCCGTTCCAATCTCATTTAACACCGTTGCGGCGTGCAACCCGATCCTCATTATATTATACCGTTGCGGCGTGCAACCCGATCCTCATTATATTTTACTGTTGCGGCGTGCAACCCGATCCTCATTATATTTTACCGTTGCGGCGTGCAACCCGATCCTCATTATATTTTACCGTTGCGGCGTGCAACCCGATACTCATTATATTTTACCAAGAACTCACCCAAACTATAAACGCAACTCAAGTACGAGGGGAGTGACAACAATTGCACAAGGTCCCGACAAGGGAATAATAATATTAAACAAACATCCCGGCAAGGGAACAATACTATCAAAACAAACATCCCGGCAAGGTAACAATAATAACATCCCGACAAGGGAACAATACTATCAAAACAAACATCCCGGCAAGGGAACATGTGACGACCCGACCCGTCGCCTCATGCGTTTCCATCCCGTTTTCCCCGTTTTATGCTTCCTCATGCTTTAGCTAATGTGTTTGGTGAATTTGAAGTGATTCAGATAGAGTTTGGTAAGAAATGAGACAATTAGTCCCTTTAAGTAAGAAATTAGTTTGGAAAAGTCAACCGGACATTGACTTGTGAGTAAGAGGGCTCGAAATTGAATTCCGATGATTCGGTTAGTTTCGGGGATGATTTAAGGCTTAGGAGCACAATCGGAATTAATTTTGGAGGTCCGGTTAAGAAATTAGCCTATTTTGGCGAAGTTAGTATTTTGGCGATTTCCGGTTGATAGGTGAGATTTTGATCCAGGAGTCATAATGGAATTCCGACAGTTCTAGTAGCTTCGTTAGGTGATTTTGGACTTGTGTGCAAATTTTCAGTTGATTCGGAGGTGTTTAGGTTGGGTTTTTGATTGAATGAGAATTTTGAAAGTTTTAGTTTAACTTAAGCCTTGATTTGATGAAACTTGACGATTTTGATGCTAACGATAGTGTTTTTATGGTTCAAGCAAGTTTAAATAAGGTAATAGGTCGTATCTGTGCTTTTGGTTGAGGTCCCGAGGGCCTCGGGGTGATTTCGGACGGCTAACGGGGATTTTTGACTTGGAAAAATGCAGCAGAAATTGCAGAGCAAAATTTGCTCATCGCGATCGCGAGCCTGTGGCTACGATCGCATAGAAGGATTTGGAGGGGGCTCAGATTTGCTCTATGTGATCGCGTAAAGGGGTCTGCGATCGCATAGGTTTGGGTGATTGGCCAGTGCGATCGCGTGAGGTTGTTTGCGATCGCGTAAGGTCGAGTGGCAGTGTTCTGCGGTCGCGTGTGAAGGTGTGCGATCGCGTAGAGGAGGAAGGTAATTCTTTGAGATTGCGTGGGCTGTGCTGCGATCGCGAAGAAGTATTTTTGTCTGGGCAGAATGCTTTTAAGGGTTATTTCATTCGCGACCCATTTGATATTTCCTCCATTTTTACACCACCTCAAGAGCTTTTTGGTTGAACTTGAAGAGAGTTTCAATGGGAATTGATTGGAGGTAAGTTTTATGGACTCAAAACGTCTTTTTATTGAAGTATTAACCTGTAAATTCATGAAACTATAGCTAAAAGGGGGAAGAACTAGGGCTTGGGATTTTGAATTTAAAATTGGGATTTGATGACCCATTTGAGCTCCAATTTTGATGAACTTTATATGTACGGACTCATGGTGAGATAAGGATCATTTTGGTATGAGTCTTGTAATTTTTTGAGAAGCGGGCCCGAGGCTCGGGTTTTGCTAGTTTCGAGATTTGTGCTATTTCTCGAATGTTTCGATTGGGTATTGTTCCCTTAGCATATTGTGATGTATTCGCTCTGAATTTGGATAGATTTGACGCGCGTGGAGGCCAAGTTGAGGAGCAGAGGCATCGCGGGCTAGAGATTTCACCGGTTCGAGGTGGGTAATACTTGTAAATGATATCCTAAGGGTTTGAATCCCCGGATTTGCACATCATAGTGCCGTATTGAGGTGACTTGCACGCCGGATATGAGCGTGGGGTAGAGCACCGTTGGGGATCGTGACTTGGTCCGTCCCGGTTATTTATTTTACCGCGTGGTTGACTGAAATTATTTGTTATCATCATAATTTGGGCTGATTGATATGCTTGGGCTTCGTGCCAACTATGTGAACCCTTCGTGGAATGATATTACTATTTTTGCATTACTTGCATACTATTTGATCTCGGTCCAAGGTTTTAATACTGTTTTGCAAACTCAGTCACTTTTTAAACTTTGAAAAACGTAAACAATATTTTATCGACATTTGAGCTGAGGACTATCATGTTAATATTGCCCAAGTGGCTTATGTGCATTTCTAGACTGTGCATGGACCGGACTAATGTATAAATATATGGGTGGCTCAGGCTTCATGCCGCAGCGATGATATATATATTGATATTGAGGCTGAGAGCCTGTTTTATGCCAATACCTGGCTGATATTGCGCTTGGGCTGTAGGAGCCCCTCCAGAGTCTGTACACACCCCTACTGAGCGCCTTCGACGTTAAATGGATCGGGCTGCACGCCGCAGTGGGTACCGTAGTGTACCATCATATGCATTGCATTGCATTCATACATTTGTGCACTATTTGTTGTTTGTGTCATTTCTTGAGGTATTTATTTGTTGTTTTGTTATTGTCTCATCACTTTCACGGTGGATAAATTTGAGACAGTGGTAACAGTGACACTGTGTTATGTAAATGGGTCAGGTAACAGTGACTGACCAGAGATAAGAATATTTCCTGAAGGGCGAGTTGTGGGCTCAATTATGCATTCTTGCTTGTGCCCGAGAGGCTGACTTCTGTGCTGACTTGCACTGCTTGCCCTACATTTATTTGCTTAACTGTTGGTAAAAGATATTTTTAAAAGTGATTTTAAACTGAGGCAGATATTTTCTAAGGGATTTTTCCTGGACTTACTGTTTTTCTCAAATGGTTGTGTTGTCCTATATTGCATGGTGGAGTGCTCTTACGTGATTTCTTGCCTTCAGTTATTATTTACTCTTATTACCGCTGAGTTGGAAGTACTCACTTTACTCCCTGCACCTCGCGTGCAGTTGCAGGTATTGTTCGCCCGGTAGCGGGTTATTAGCGGATTTAAGATCTGCTATCGTAGCTGAGCCAGGTGACCGCTAGCGTCCGCGGCACCGGATCCTTTCCATTATTTTGTGTTGTCCATGTTATTTTTAGACTTTGTTTCTATTTCTGGACTTGTAGTTCTTTAGTGAACTCTGTAGTAGCTCATGACTAGTGACACCCCGATGTCGGGCTGTGACAAGATGGTTCCCCTGTCGTTATCGTTGTTTTTCCACACTTTTGATTATGCTAATCATGTTTTAGCCTTATGAATGTCAAATAACTGTAAAAAAGGAAGCGTTTGTTTTGTTGGTTGGCCTTGTCTTCACGAGAGGCGCCATCACGACCGGGTTTGGGATTTGGGTCGTGACAAGTTGGTATCAGAGCCTAGGTTACTAGGTCTCACGAGTCATGAGCAGGTTTAGTAGAGTCTCGAGGATTGGTACAGATACGTCTGTATTTATCCTCGAGAGGCTGCAGAATCTTTAGGAAAAACTTCACATTCTTGAACTCTTATCGTGCGTCCTTGATTCAGCTTGAAAAGAAAACTCTTGAAATTGCTTCCACGCGATTATATGCGCATGCGAGCTCTCAGTATCAGATGTGCCTTGATGGCTTGTGGTTCCCCGATCGAGGGGCGAGATGTTACTCCTATGATTGATGTTGGGCCAGTCTGGAGGACTTGAGGCCGGATCTTTGCTTGTGGCTTGAGCACCGAGGTGCTGATTTTATGAGCTGGTGTTATGAATTTATATGTTCAGTATTGTCCCTAATTGTGGGAATGGCAGCTGGATAGCTATGTGGGGAGTATGTTGGTACTGCGAGATGTTCCTATATGACTTGGAGGTGTCGAAGAAACTCTGCTGGAGGATAGATGAACCATTAAGTATTTGATTTCCATTGTGATTAGATGTGTTGCCCCGAGTTATGGGTGCGTGAAGAGTGATTTCAAGTCTCCTAGTTGGGAGTGGAGTAAATGGCATGTTGCGGTTTGAGTTCAGACTTAGAAAGACTAGTCGACTGTGTAAGGTGTATGACGTTGGAAGGTATATGGATATGTTATATTGAGGTGAAGCAGGTGGGCTATCTCCTGAGGAGTGTTCTAGCGTGGTATGGTCCTTGTGTGCATGTATGAAGATCAGTGTTTCACAACTTATAAACGATTGGGGTTTTATTCTCACTATGTTATTATAGCATCAATGGAGTAAAAGTGATATGAGCTATTGAAATATTTTGGTCTATGGCTTCGAGCCAAGTTGGGGAGGTTAGCTGATTGCACGGTCATGTGCTATGTTGGTTCCGTTTCGAGATATGCTGGCGGGCCAGTTCTGGTTTCAGAAATTGAGCCGAGGATGCCAGAGTGGAGCAAAATTTTGACAAGGGTTATAGGGTACTTGGTGGATGCGTGAAAAAAATAGGATGTCTTGAGATGTTGTTAATAAAGAATGCGTAGTGTAAGGAGGAGAAAACTGTTGGTGGTATCGGAATGAGATCATGTCCTGCGGGATCAGAGTGCTAATGAGGCACGGGTGGTTACATCTGTTCGATCAGGTAAAATTGCAATTGAATAAGAGTGAATGACTTGCGAGAATGGTACTAATGGGTTCAAGAGTCTGCATACATCAATTGAGAGTTCTAAAATTGCATATGGGGTTAGAGACTGAGTTTCATTGGAAAAGGTCAAAACTTGTGGTGTTTTTATGTCGATTTTGGGATCCTATGTATCGGTATCGAGAAAGTCATGGTAATAAATTCAGATTCGCAGAAAGCTCTTCAAAGTAAAGTATTCTGGAATGTGGTATTCTGGGAACATTTGAGAGAGCATTCAGTGGCCTATGGGTCTTAGACAATGTGGTCTTATGTTCGGGTATCGTGTGGTAAGCCTGGGTTGAGGCATTGTGGTGCTACGGCAAGAGGGAATATCGGGTTGGTCATGAATCAGGAGGAAAAAAAATTTAAGAGATGGAATAGTTTGATAGTAGGCTGATTTGGTATGGTAAGGGCATGATTAATTAGTCGTATGTGTTTGAGGTAATGAGCCTTACAGGCATTTTGCAGCAATGCTCTTGAGTTTTGGCAGCTTGCTTAGCTTGGTTTGGGTAGAAGGACTCAGTCCTGGCAGCTAGCCTTTGTAAATGGAACTGAGAAAGAGTTCTTGTTGAGCCTTACCGTGGTTCGGAGATGCATATATGTATTCTTTTGAGGCATGCGAAGCATGGAATGTGTAGTGATTCTTCTTCTGAATGGGATTTGACGAGAGTATGTGTCTTGGTTGAGAAGGGTAATGGGATTAGACTGATGATACTTCGGTAGTATTGCGGCACTTTATTGTTAGTTCGACTGGTGATATTTGGGTTGCTTGATGGCACAAGGAGATTTTGAGTATGTGTCGTGGGATTATTGGATATTGAGCTGTGGCATGTGTTCGAACGGCAAAAATTGGGATCAGGTATGATGATTCGTGTGCCATGTGGGATTGGAGGCGGAAGTCTTCATATTCGAGCTATTCGTGATGGTAGATCGTGTGTATCGGCACTGTTTGGTGATTGTTGGGATTTGGAGGCTCGAGTGAACCTTTCATTGCTGGTATGCTAAATTTTTGGATGTGATGTTGGAGTTCAGACTGGTTGTCTCAGTGGTAGATTAACTCTAGACTATTGCGTTATGGGCTATACCGGAAATGCCACGGTTTGAGTGGCGAGGTGCATTGGGTTATGTTCTTGTGGAACGGTTTATCTTTTAAAGACCCAACGGACAACTGAGAAGGATTGTTTTTCCTAATTGAGCCTTCGTGATGGATGTCAGCGCAGAGGTTGCTATTATTGAGTGAGTTCCAGCGTTAAGGGACTTTTCGGATGCGTGTTCCAGTTTGAGTGGGCTCGGTTGGCTCCGAATTGTATTGCCGAGGGATAGGCTGACTTAATCATTGTAGAGCTTATCAGCGATCTGGAGAGATCTAGGAGTTGTCTTCTGCGCTACGGGACGTTATGATTTGCGGACTATGGGCACATATGGTGCGGTGCTATCGATATTCATAGCGGGAGTTGAGGTGGAAACCTGAGTTGTGCTTGGGTTTTGTATCTTATAACGGTATATGTAGATATTGTATGCACTCAGTATGCTTACGACCGGTACTCGGTATTTTGTTGTAGTGAGCAAAATTGGCTCGATGTGCATCTCCTTATATGAGATAGATATATATGTGTGGATCGGATGACACGCTGCTATGAGTATGTGTGGATCGGATGGCACGCCGCCATGAGTATGTGTGGATCGGATGGCACGCCTCCATGAGTATGTGTGGATCGGATGGCACGCCGCCATGAGTACGTGTGGATCGGATGGCACGCCGCCATGAGTATATGTGGACCGGGTGGCACGCCGCCATGTGTATGTTATCTGGAGCGGGTTGTGCGCCGCAACAGTGTGATGTGGAGAATAGTTTTCCATATGCTATTCGTATGCCTTGCTTCGTCATGGTTATAATGATTTGGTTGGGTTCTAGACACTAATCGTGCGTGGTTGTCAATTTCGAGTATAGCGACTCGAGGTGCTTCATGTGTAGCGGTGTTTGGGTAAGATCGCGCTTTATAGTGGGGCTATGTGGAGATTAGACCCTTCAGGGAAGATTCAGGTATTCGATTTCTATGATGTGGGATGAGGTCCCAGCCTTGTGTTGTAATGGTATTGATGAGCTTAAGGTACAACTCTTACGTTTGAGTCATTTTCATGAGTTGAGTATGTTCAGACCGTCTCTTATTGGTACGTGTATTATGCAAGTTGTGGCTTAGGCCGTATTGATGTGTCATGTCACCAGGATTGTGTGTGTGGTCAGAAGAGATCTTCGGGATCATTCATGAATACGAACTGATTTGGTTTCAACTTGTTGGAAGGTTAATATCGAGTTTCGGCTCGGAGAGCTATTGTGGTATTAGTCAAAAGGGAAGAAATGTCTTCGTGAATGGTTGATCTGAGAAATGGTTATGGTCTACAGCGTGTTCATTATCATTGGTAGAGTATTGCAGTGTTGGAATAACACTCCAGCTGATAAGGGGTTTCTATCGGTACATGGTTGTTGTGGACAGCTACTATGGATATAAGTTACCGTTTCGAGTGTTTGGATTATGCGGTATGTCATATGATTGCACCTGAGGTTGCAGGTATGGGTTATTACAGTCGGTTTAGGCTTATTCTGAGTATAGATGTGAGGTTCTGATCTTGTGTATAATTTCGGAAAGTGCAATGCGGTCCTACGGTGTATGGGTTAGATGGACTGTGAAATTTCATCTATGTCGTGTTTTCGGACCTATAAGAGACAGGGTGACGTGGCATCACCCTGGATATATGCTTGGTAAGGTCATTTGACTGTTGGTTGGCTTTTAGGACAATTCTGGGTACGCTCGAGGACGAGCGTTTGTTTATGTTGGGGAGGATGTGACGACCCGACCCGTCGTCTCATGCGTTTCCATCCCATTTTCCCCGTTTTATGCTTCCTCATGTTTCAGTATATGTGTTTGATGAATTTGAAGTGATTTGGATAGAGTTTGGTAAGAAATGAGACAATTAGTCCCTTTAAGGAAAAATTAGTCTGGAAAAGTCAACCGGACGTTGACTTGAGAGTTAGAGGGCTCGGAATTGAATTCCGATGATTCGGTTAGTTTAGGGGGATGATTTAAGGCTTAGGAGCGCAATCGGAATTAATTTTGGAGGTTCGGTGAAGAAATTAGCCTATTTTGGCGAAGTTAGTATTTTGGTGATTTCCGGTTGATTGGTGAGATTTTGATCCGGGAGTCGGAATGGAATTCCGACAGTTCCAGTTGCTTCGTTAGGTGATTTTGGACTTGTGTGCAAATTTTCAGTTGATTCGGAGGTGTTCAGGTCGGGTTTTTGAATGAATGAGAATTTTGAAAGTTTTAGTTTAACTTAAGCCTTGATTTGATGAAACTTGACGATTTTGATGTTAACGATAGTGCTTTTATGGTTCGAGCAAGTTTGAATAACGTAATAGGTCGTATCTGTGCTTTTGGTTGAGGTCCCGAGGGCCTCGGGGTGATTTCGGATGGCTAACGGGGATTTTTGAGTTGGAAAAATGCAGCAGAAATTGCATAGCAAAATTTGCTCATCGCGATCGCGAGCCTGTGGCTCCGATCGCATAGAAGGATTTGGAGGGGGCTCAGATTTGCTCTATGTGATCGCGTAAAGGGGTCTGCGATCACATAGGTTTGGGTGATTGGCCAGTGCGATCGCGTGAGGTTGTTTGCGATCGCGTAAGGTCGAGTGGCAGTGTTCTGCGGTCGCGTGTGAAGGCGTGCGATCGCGTAGAGGAGGAAGGTAATTCTCTGCGATCGCGTGGGCTGTGCTGCGATCGCAAAGAAGGATTTTCGTCTGGGCAGAATGCTTTTAAGGGTTATTTCATCCGCGATTGATATTTCCTCCATTTTTACACCACCTCAAGAGCTTTTTGGTAGAAATTGAAGAGAGTTTCAACGGGAATTGATTGGAGGTAAGTTTTATGGACTCAAAACATCTTTTTATTGAAGAATTAACCTGTAAATTCATGAAACTATAGCTAAAAGGGGGAAGAACTAGGGCTTGGGATTTTGAATTTTAAATTGGGATTTGATGACCCATTTGAGCTCCGATTTTGATGAACTTTATATGTACGGACTCGTGGCGAGATAAGGATCATTTTGGTATGAGTCTTGTAATTTTTTGAGAAGCGGGCCCGGGGCTCGGGTTTTGCTAGTTTCGAGATTTGTGCTATTTCTCGATTGTTTCGATTGGGTATTGTTCCCTTAGCATATTGTGATGTATTCGCTCTGAATTTGGATAGATTCGATGCGCGTGGAGGCCAAGCTGAGGAGCAGAGGCATCGCGGGCTAGAGATTTCGCCGGTTTGAGGTGGGTAATACTTGTAAATGATATCCTGAGGGTTTGAAACCCCGGATTTGCACATCATAGTGCCGTATTGAGGTGACTTGGACGCCGTATATGAGCGTGGGGTAGAGCACCATTGGGGATCATGTGTAATGACCCGGCCCGTTGTCACGTGAGTTACTGCCCCGTTTCCCTCTTATTGTGTTGCTTTATGTTTCAATATCGGTATTTAGTTGATCGGGTGTAATTGCGGTGGTTTTAGTTGGAAATGAGGCACTTAGCCTCTTAGAAGCAAGCTTGTTTTAGAAAAGTCAATCGGAAGTTGACTATGTGGTTAGAGAGCTCGGATGTGAATTCCGGTGGTTCGGTTAGCTTTGGGGGATAATTTGTGACTTAAGAGTGTGATCGGAATCGAATTTGGAGGTCCGGTGTAGAAATAGGCTTGAATTGGCGAAGTTGGAATTTTGGCGAATACCGGTTGGTAGGTGAGATTTTGATCCGAGGGTCGGAATGGAATTCCGAGAGTTGCAGTAGCTTCGCTAGGTGATTTTGGATATGTCTGCAAATTTTTAGGTCATTCGGACGTCGTTTGGTCGGGTTTTTGATCGAATGTGAGTTTCAAAAGAATTTGATAAACTTAGGCTTGAATCTATGGTTAATTGATGATTTTCGTGATGTTTGACGTGTTTTGATGATTGGAACAAGTTCATACGATGTTATGGGATGCGTCGGTAATTTTGGTTGAGGTCCCGGGGGCCTCAGGGTGATTTCGGGTGGTCAATCGGACCAATATTAGCCTTTGAAAGTTGCAGAAAATCTGCTGGTGTGTTGCAGACCTTTTGTTCATCGCGATCGCAGGGGTGCTACTGCGATCGCATAGAAGGTTTTGGGGAGGCCTGCTGATTGTTCATCGCGATCGCAGAAAAGGGCATGCGATCGCATAGGTTGTGGAAGTTGTTCACTGCGATCGCAAAAAGGTGCAATGCGATCGCGAAGTGTTAAATGGATCTGAAGTCCTGAGGAGTGATTGTGCAATGCGATCGCATAAGGTTAATTGAGGCACTGGAAATTTGTTCTCCGCGATCGCGTGGCATGGGACGCGATCGCATAGAGTAAATGCCTGGAACTGGGCAGAAAGGTTATAAACATTTCAGCCTCGAACCAAACCCATTTCTCACCATTTTGAGCAAGCTTTGGGAGCTTTTGGACGGGAATTGAAGGGGTTTCGACTGGGAATCGTTGGAGGTAAGTTTTATGAGTTAAATACATGATTTTATTGAAGAATCATCCTTGAAATTCATGAAAACATAGCCAAATCATATGAAATTAGGGCTTGAAGTAAAAATTCTAAATTTGGGATTTGAGGGGCCATTTGTGGTCCGATTTGGGTGTTCTTGGTATGTACGGACTCGTGTCGAGATAAGGAATCCATGGATGTTAATTTCGTAATTTTTTGAGAAGCGGTCCCGGGGCTCGGGTTTTACTAGTTTCGAGATTTTTGTTATATTTCGATTATTTTCGATTGGGTGTTGTCCCTTTAGCATATTATGATATATTTGTACTGATTTTGGTTAGATTTGACGAGCGTGGAGGCCAATTTGAGGGGCAAAGGTATCGCGAGCGAGGAATTTCACCGGTTCGAGGTGAGTAATACTTGTGAATGATATCCTGAGGGTTTGAAACCCCGAATTTGCATATCATAGTGCTGTATTGTGGTAACTTGCACGCCAGGTATGAGCGTGGGGTAGACCACCGTTGGGGATTGTGACTTGGTCTGTCCCAGTTGTTGATTTTACTGCGTGATTGATTGGAAACTACTTGATGCTATCATGATTTGTTCTGATTGCCATGTTTTGTGCTTCGTGCTGATTATTTGAATCCTTCAGGGATTGATATCACTGTTTTTTTTGCATTACGTTGCATATTATTTGATCTCGGTCCAAGGTTCTAAATATTGTTTTGCAAACTCAGCCATATTTCTAAGGTTTGAAAACTTAAATGATATTTTCTGACGTTTTGAGCTGAGAACTGCTATTTTACTATTGCCCAAGGGGTTATGTGCATTGCTGGACTGAGCATGGATCGGGCTGCGCACCGCAGCAGTATTATGTGTGCATTTCTGGACTGAGATATG
>MU777635.1:82218-109733 GCA_026770625.1 Nicotiana glauca
CTGAGTTGGAAGTACTCACTTTACTCCCTGCACCATGTGTGCAGATTCAGGTATTTTGGGAGCTTAGCTGAGCTAGTCGCTGCTTTAGAGTTTATTTGGAGTTGTCGAGGTAGCTGCCTGACGTCCGCAGGACCCGACTCTTTCCCTATTCCCTCATTATTATTTCCGCAGTTTTGAACAATTGTAGTATTGGAGTCTTGTTACTCTGTATTGTTAGAGGCTCTAGACTCATGACCCCCGGGTCTTTGGGAGAATTTTCGGCTTATTTCTATTTACCAGTTAAAACCTTTAGCTTTATAGCTGTTGATGGTAATTAAATAATTAGTTTGAGCTTCATGCTCGGGTTGAGAGTGCAAATGGTCGGGCTTGCCTAGCAGTTGTGTTGGGCGCCATCACGACCGGGATTGGGTTCGTGACATCGTGACTTGGTCCGTCCCGGTTATTTATTTTACCGCGTGGTGGACTTAAATTATTTGTTATCATCATAATTTGAGCTGATTGCTATGCTTGGGATTCGTGCCAACTATGTGAACCCTTCGTGGAATGATATTACTGTTTTTGCATTACTTGCATACTATTTGATCTCGGTCCAAGGTTTTAATACTGTTTTGCAAACTCAGTCACTTTCTAAACTTTGAAAAACTTAAACAATATTTTATCGACGTTTGAGCTGAGGACTATCATGTTAATATTGCCCAAGTGGCTTATGTGCATTTCTCGACTGATCATGGATCGGGCTGCGCACCGCAGCAGTGTCATAGTGATTTATGAATATATGGGTGGCTCGGGATGCATGCCGCAGCGATGATATATATATTGATATTGAGGCCGAGAGCCTGTTTTATGCCAATACCTGGCTGATATTGCGCTTGGGCTGTAGGAGCTCCTCCGGAGTCTGTACACACCCCCAGTGAGCGCCGTCGACGTTAAATGGATCGGGCTGCACGCCGTAGCGAGTACCGGAGTATACCGTCATATGCATTGTATTGCATTCATACATTTGTGCACTATTTGTTGTTTGTGTCATTTCTTGAGGTATTTATTTGTTGTTCTGTTATTGTCTGATCACTTTCACGGTGGATAAATTTGAGACAGTGGTAACAGTGACACTGTGTGATGTAAATGGGTCAGGTAACAGTGGCTGACCAGAGATAAGAATATTGCCTGAAGGGCGAGTTGTGAGCTCAATTATGCATACTTGCTTGTGCCCGAGAGGCTGACTTTTGTGCTGACTTGCACTGCTTGTCCTGCATTTATTTGCTTAACTGTTGGTAAAAGATATTTTTAAAAGTGCTTTTAAACTGAGGCAGATATTTTCTAACGGATTTTTCCCGGACTTACTACTTTTCTCAAATGGTTGTGTTGTCCCATATTGCATGGTGGAGTGCTCTTACATGATTTCTTGCTTTCAGTTATTATTTACTCTTAGTACCGCTGAGTTGGAAGTACTCACTTTAACTCCAGCACCTCGCGTGCAGTTGCAGGTATTGTTCGCTCGGTAGTGGGTTATTAGCGGATTGAAGATCTGCCATCGTAGCTGAGCCAGGTGACCGCTAGCGTCCGCGGCACCAGATCCTTTACCTTATTTTATGTTGTCCATGTTATTTTTAGACTTTGTTTCCATTTTCAGACTTGTAGTTCTTTAGTGAACTCTGTAGTAGCTCATGACTAGTGACACCCCGATGTCGGGCTATGACGGGATGGTTCCCTGTCGTTATCGTTATTTTTTCGCACTTTTGATTATGCTAATCATGTTTTACCCTTATGAATGTCAAATAACTGTTAAAAAGGAAGCGTTTGTTTTGTTGGCTGGCCTTGTCTTCACGAGAGGCGCCATCACGACCGTGTTTGGGATTTGGGTCGTGACAGAACAATACTATCCAAACAAACATCCCGGCAAGAGAACAATACTATCAAAACACACATCCCAGCAAGAAAACAATAATAATAATAACACATGAAGTGCAATATACTACAACAGAGTCATAACAATTATAATACAAGACTCACGAGCATGCTTGACCCCCAACGTATAGATACTCGTCACCATGCCTATACGTCGGACTCCACATATATCAAATAGCAAATATACTCAACTCATATTCCCACAAGCTAGGATAGATCAAACACTTACCTCTTTTGAAGCTAAGTCGATATTCCAAAATAGCCTTCTTGCATGAATTGACCTCCGAGACACTCCAATCTATCCAAACTAATTATATAATTTCATTAAAAATACATCTCAAACAATTCCGGATAATAAAACATTAACTTAAAATTTACATTAAAAGTCAACCCAGGACCCTCCTCTCGGAACCCGACCTAATTTTTATAAAATCCGAACACCCATTCTAAAACGAGTTCAACTATACCAATTTTATCAAATTCCGACATCGGATTGCCTTTCAAATCATCAATTAAAGTTTTGAAGATTTTTACCATTTCTTTCAACCCAATCATTACCTATTTGAACTCAATAATCTTCCCATAACCTTATTGTTACAAGCATGTATAACTAATACTCAAACATCCATGAATCGTCTTACTAATTACCCATTTCTAGTTAGATTTCAAAATTGAAGAATTTGGGAAGAATGAAATTCTTACCTTTTGATGAAGAACTTGAGGGATTTCAAGGTTTGGACAAGATTTTTGATGAACAAGGAACTTGAGCTTCTTCCTCTCTCTAGAAATCCTCTTTCCTCTCTCTAAAAGCACCAGAAAATCCCAAAATAACAAACCCCAAACGAGTTAAATGAAATGGGGTTCGGGTCTTAAAAACCTATTTTTGTACTACCGTGCCGCATGGGGCACCGCGGGGTGCGGGGCGTCTGTTAAAAATATGTCTGCAAATGAAATTTCAGACTGTTCTGGAATTCCTATAGGCGCGGCGCCCCATGCAGTTGTAGTGCAAATTTCTGCGCTGCTTTGGCAATTTAGTCATAATCTCTTGTAGAAGTGTCCAAATGACGAACGGTTTGAAGAGTTGGAAACTAGACTCAATGAGATTTAATTTGATAGGTTGTTAATCATACAACTTGTTATATAAAATGTATATATGCTCGTCCAAAGTGAAGTCTTGCGCGTACTCATTTGCAACTTTAGTCTATTATATAGTTTTCCAACTTGGCTTAGACTTAAGACTTTCCTTAGACCCTATATGTCTTATAGTACGCCTTGTACACTTGTTATCATATCCATTTTGTATCCATCATGGTAATAGACCTTTTCCACATAAAAAATAATATAATTAGAACACGTCAACTTTATTATTCGTCAAAATGCGTCGTATTGTCCTATGGACTTCTCAATCCATATTCGGAGATACGTCTAAGTCCGAAATCACCATATGAAGCTATTGACAACATTAAAATTACATTTTGGATTCGTTTACTTATATTTCACCTTCCGGTCAATTTAATTCAACTTAAGCTCTCTTCTTGGAGACTAAGTGTTTCAATTCCTTTCAAAAACCTTTCCGAACCAGAACCAATTCTCCCGGCAAGTTACATAAGAGCCATGAAGCATGAATTTGGCAATATATGGGGAGACGAGGTTGTACTTTTTCAAAACAACCAGTGGGGTCGTTACAAGCAGGAAAGGAGTTTCAGTGTTTTGAGTAAGATTGATATTGTCGTTAGTATCACCTGAGATCGGTATTTTGTGAGAAAGGCTTTGCATCCTGGTTAGGGATTCTTGATCGCTTTTCAGCATTAGTGCAGCCGATGGTTTGAATGTGCAGACCCGTTAGTTAGTTCGGAAGATTGTGGGAGCTTGTTCCACCGGAAGTGTGACATGTAGTCACTTGATTGAGTAAGAGATTAAACCAAGTATGAGGATTTTGGTAATATCATTAATTTGAGAATGTATGCCTGAAGGGCACTCTGTTTATTAGATTACGAACTGAGGAAGTTGCTCCAGTTGTGATGGATATTCTTGTGTGTTATGAGAGAGAGAAGTTAGCATGGACCTTTGAAAGGTTGATGGCATAGTTTGGCATGATCAAGATCGACTTGAGGTAGGTGGGTGGATTTAAATGTGAAAGTGAGCCTACGGCAGGCTAGTTGTGTTCATGTTTACAATGCGCTCCTTATGGAAGAGTAGTTGCGGTGTTATTTGGTGGTCAGCTATTTCAGGTAGCGATATATTGCGCCGTATGAGTTATGAGACGGCTTGGTAAATTTCTCATGTGTTGAGGTTCCGCGCAGCGGTGATGTTATATGGGCAGGATGACTCTTGAGATTTAGATCATGTATCGCACCTCAGTTGTGCTTGAGTTTTGTAGCCTATAGCGCTATATGTGTCCTCAGGTATGGTATTATACACCTTAGCGTGTCTACGACCAATATTCGGTATTTTGATGTGATGAGCTATTTAGCTCAATGTATATCTCCTTATGTGAGCCTGTATGTGGATTGGGTGGCACGCCGCCATGGGTATGTTATTTGGATCGGGTGGCACGCTGCCATAGTTATGATGTGTGGATCGGGTAGCACACCGCAATAGTTATGCTGTTTGGATCGGGTTGCACGCCGCCATAATATGATGTTCAATACAGTTCCCCCTAGTTTCTTTTATGTGTTATGTTTCCCATTTTTCTAAGGAAAACTCGTATAAATTGTTAGCCCGCGTCGCACGTATGATTCGCAGGCGGGGTAATTAGATGTCCGTTTCAGAGTTCGTATTCCTCTTGTATCATATCCTAATCGGTAGCCTATTGGCATATTGTGGGCTCATATGGGACTCTTGATTGCGTCCGAGGTGGCTTATTGCCTGAGCAGTTCGTATTGGGTGAGATGAGATTATGGAATTTAGGATCACTGCAATCTGAGTACATGAAGTATATTAAAGAGCATAGATCCTTATTTGGTTCAGAATGTGGCAATGTTTCTTGTCAGAGGTATAGACCCAATGATTTGTTAATTAGCAGTTGGTTATGAATTTCGGCACATCTCTTCCGTCGTGTCGATGTTGTAAAAGTTAGAACAAGACATATGTAGGTCATGAGGTGCAATGGGAGCATCTGATTCATTGAATTTTGGCTAATTTGATCAGAAAATGTTATTGTGGTCCTATGAGTATAGTGATGCAAAGTGTGCATTCAGCAAAGTTATGCAGTCATGTTGGGTACAACGTGTGGCGAATGATTTGGTGATATTATGATGAAAACAGGCATGGCATAGAATTTCGGATGTTGGAATTGGGCTTTAAGGCTTAGTTGCTTGAATAAAAGGAAATATCTTCAGAATATATCAGGCTAATGTGCTCAGCTAAGTTGTGGTAGCACGGGAAGGTACATGAGGTGCTAAACAATGATTTTAGGCTACTTTAGTTTAGTTCTCAGCACGTTCGAGGACGAACGTATGTTTAAGGGGGAGAGAATGTAACGACCCGACCGGTCATTTTGAGCCTTAGCACATCGTTCAGTAGTCTGAGGCCATGACCAGTGTGATTTCAGGTATTGTGACTTGTACGCGTGCTCAGAATTGAAATTCAGGAAGATCGGAGTTAAATTTAAATGAAAATTCTCATTTCAGAAGCTTAAAGTTGAAAGAATGAACTAGGATTTGATTTTTGAGTAAACGACCTCGGAATCGAGATCTGAAGGTTCCAGCAGGTTCGTATGATGATTACAGACTTGGGTGTATGCCCGGTGCGGGTTTTGGATAACCCGGGAGTGTTTTGGCGCCTATTGTGGAAGTTAGCATTTTAGAAGAAATTTCTTAAGTTTGGCTTGAAGTACATTTCAGTGTTATCGATGTCCATTTGGGATTCCGAGAATGGGAGTAGCTCCGTGTGGTGATTCTGGAGTTGGGAGCGCGATCGGAAGTGAATTCGGAGGTCCGTAGGTCATTTTGAGGCCATTTGGCTAAAGATAGAAATTTGAAGGTCTTGAGAAATTTGATTAGGAGTGGACTTTTTGATATCGGGGTTGGAATCCAATTCTGGAAGTTGGAATAGGTCCGTAATGTCAAATGTGACTTGTGTGCAAAATTTGAAGTCAATCGGACGTGATTTGATAGGTTTAAACATCGAAAGTAGAAGTTGGAAAGTTCCAAGTTCATAAAGTTTGGATTGGAGGCCGTTCGATGATTTTATCATTGTTTGATGTGATTTGAGGCCTCGAGCAGGCCCATAATGTGTTTTGGGATTGGTTGGTATGATTGGTTGGGGTGGACTCAGGTGAATTTTGGGTGGTTAACAGATCGAAAGTTGGATTTTTGAAAAAATTAGGCAGCTGGTATCTTGTATTTTCGCTTCTGCAGAAATGGGACCGCAGAAGCGGCCCCGCAGAAGCGATTGAAGGAACCGCAGAAGCGGTTTTGATCAAGGGGTATTAGACCGCAGATGCGATCAAGGTTCCGCAGAAGCGGGACCGCATCTGCGGAAGAGGGGATCATAGAAGCGGAAAGGAGGGCTGAGTCCAGGACCGGAGAAGCGGTCGTTGACAGCAAAAGCGGAACCGCTTAAGCGGGTGAAGTTCCGCAGAAGCGGAAAACGTCTGGGGCAGAAGGTTTTTAAAACCCGATTTTGGGTCATTTCTCACCACATTTATCTTGGCTTAAGGGCGATTTTTAGAGAGCTTCAAGGAGTATTTCCGTCATCTATGTTAAGGTAAGTTACTTCTAGTCATTTCCAAGTTAAATACAAGATTATACCATGGATTAAGGCATGAAAATTATGGGAAATTGAGGGTTAGAGGAAAACCTTGAAAACTATTGTTCTTAGAATTTAACCACGATATTGAGCATGGAATTTAGTAAAAATTATATATTTGAGTTTCTAAGGTTATGGGTAACCTTCATCTTCGAGAAATTTCGGATTCCGGGCACGTGGGCCCGAGGGCATTTTGGTTATTTCACAAACGGAGTTAGGAAATTTATAATTTGAATTGTTAGCAAGTAATTGAGTATATTCTCATTAGTTTGCCGTTATTTGGCTAGTTTTGGAGCTCTGTGCATTGGTTCAAGCTTTCGGAATGATGAAGAAGACCGGTTATGAATCTTCGGGCGAGGTGAGTCTCCTTTCTAATCCTATGAGGGGGAAATTACCTCATAGGTGAGGTGAATTGATTATGTGCTCCTAATTGTGGGGGCTACGTACGCACGAGGTGACGAGAGTCCGTGTGTAGCTACTATTATGCTATTGTTCGGGTAGTTTAGGACCCAAAAGCATGCTATACTTGGAATGTTTGAAGTCTTATTGACATTCGAATTGCTTAAATCAAATTGAACTAGTAAATGAATTTAAAAAAGGATTAAACTCCATTTCTTAAAACTGTTAAGGAGAATTGATTTTATTTGAATAAATACCCCTTGATAAGTCCTTATTTGACTGATTGAACATGTATTCTTATGTGTACCTGCGTCGCATGCATGATTCGCGAGCAGGGTATGTGTTTATTTTTGGAACGGGCCGATCGCCTCGGTGAAATAGATGCATCTATGATACGGGCCGCTCGACCCTCGGCAGTGCACACTTTACATTTCTGTTGGAGCGGGCCGTCGACCTCGGCATGATTTGTGCATGTTTGTGATGTTGTCTTGAACTCATTTGAGTTGTTTTATGCCACATTATGGCTTGAGATCATTTTATTAATAATCTGGATTAGAATCATGTTTATAAAAAATCCTACTGTTTGAATATATTTATTAAGGATAAATAGTCATCGGACTGCTAGTGAGTGTCAGAGTTGACCATCTTGTCTCTACTCCTTCGGGATTAGGCGGGACACTTATTGGGTACACGTTATTTTTGTACTCATACTACACTTGCTGTGCATTTTGTTGCACAGGTTTATCGTGCGGCTCGTGGCTTAGCGGCATAGCGGCATGACGGGCGCAGAGACTAGGTGAGCTGTATTTCTTCAAGGCGATTCCGCAGCTAGTATAGTCTCTTTCAGAATTTTATTTACTTTCTGTCCAATTGTATTTCGGACAGTTGTTGTACCTATTTGGTTTCCTTTAGAAAATTATTCATGTACTTGTGACACCGGGTTCTGGGATGGTTTAAAGTATTGTATTATTGCTTAACTTTTAAATTTGATTTGAAACTTTATTCTTTAAAAATTTCTAAATAATGAAGGAATAATCATGTATTTTCAAAAGTGATAAAACGAGATTTACTTTAGCATTTGAGTTGGCTGGTCGGACAGCGGTGTCCGGCGTCACCACGACCCTTACAGGATTTTGGGTCGTGACACTTATGATTTTATTATTTATGAAAAAACTAATCTTTTATATTTTTATAGTGTTACATAATTGTTTTAAATCATTTTTATGCACAAATGATATTTTTGTTATTTATTTACCATTTTTATAAACTATCTATTTATTAAAATTGAGTGTTTACAATCTGGCCGTAATTCTACAATTAATTTCGCACCTAAGCCACCCAAACATAACCTAATTACCCAAGCCCAATACACCTAGCCCAATTACCCTTTACCCATTCAATTAAACCCAACCCAATCCGCTCAAATCCTAGTCGTTGATCAAAAATGATCAACGGCACACAAACGATCACCCCCTTTCCTTATATCTCCACCCCCAAACCCTATCCCTCATTTCCCTAATCCCACCGCCTCTATTTCCTCCTCTGATGAACCCTAATTTCGCCACCTCACTAAAATTCCTCCAAATCCCATTCCTAATGGGATTCTTTCTCGATTCACCTACCATCTCGAGATATTTTCCTTATTTGATGCTATTTTATGGAATAACTTAGGCACTTTCCTAAACATGGCAAGTACCCCATTTTGATTATGTCCAAATCTATATTTACCTCTTGAATCTGGACGGTCTTGAGTCCAAACGCGTTATTTTGTACCGATTCTCTCGTATCTCGCTGATTCGTACTAAACCCTAATGGTTAAGGTTTAAGATTCTAATTCGATTTGAACCTAAGCTGGTTCAAACTTTGATTTTTAGGATTATTCTGTCTTTATTCACTCTATTACCTATGAATCTGTCTATTTTTGTCGATTTCTTTTACTTGCCCAAATTAGGCTTTCAGATCTTCTTCAATTGAACCAAATCTGGTTCGATTCTATGTTTCTTTTTGAATAATCTCCTGTCTATGTCTATTTTTATGCTAATATGTGATTCTTGCCTTTATTTTTGCCGCCTTTGTGGTTTACCTAAATTTAGGGTTTCATACCCTTTTACTTGAACTAAATCCGGTTCAATTCTGTGTTTATTTGTGAGTAATTCCCTATCTATGTTCATTATATGCATTATGTAATTCTTTGCCTTATTTTCTACTAATTTTGCATATCTTCACCTAGAATTTAGGGTTTTAATTTTACTGATTTAAGTAATTGCCTTTTGGTATTTAAATTAGCTATGTTTATGTTCTAGTTTCGGCACTATTTAAACCCCTCCCTACTCCCCTTTGAAAGAGGAAGTTTAAGTTCCAAAATCTTTCACTACTTTAACAAAAGTTGTGTGCTTCTACTCTTTGTTGAATAATTTTGCTCTGTGTTTTGATTCCTGGCCGACTGAAAGTCAAGGCCATAAATCCCCAAGTTCTTGCTTCGGTCTGGTGATATTCACTGCACTATTGGATTCCTTTATTCCCTATTTCATCTCAACTAGTGAGTTATTAGGCCCTCTGCCATTTCATATGATTGTTCACTCAATGTGTTACTTCAACTAATCTATGCTAGCCTGATGTTATTACGTTGTGGCTTGAAACATGCTTAAGTTTATGTTGAGTTTATTAATCAGTTTTTCTTAGATTCTGTGTTATTGATTACTATCTCTTGAAACTAAGTCTGTTACGATCCTTCTTTGAACATGTTCTTATTTCTTTCTATGGGCCAATTAACTATGCATAGATGTATGCATTGATAAGATTACAAGTTTGTTACTGTTACAATGTGTCTTGTTTGACTTTGTTCTTACCATAACTTGTCCCGATCTTTTATTAATCAATATGATCCTTTCTATGACACCAATGTTTGCACTTAATCTAATCTAGATCTTCTGTTATCACTATGAATCTGCTTATGAACTTGCCTTGTTATCATGTGATTAATTCCTAAAACTTGACCATGTTTGCCTAATTTCAAGCATGTCTACTACTTGTTTTCGTATATGTGTTCTGTCCCTTCAGTGAAATTCCTTGACTATCTCCTATTCCTTTACTATCTGGCCCTTCTGAATTCTTATTCCTAGCCGGCTGAAAGCCAAGACTATTTAGGTTCTGTCCTTTGACCTCCCTAGTGTGAGCACTACTCAGGGTTCATGTGAGACACCTTTGTGAACTCTGACACACTAGGACTTGGCCCCTAGTCTTCCCTCTAAACTATTTCTGATCAATCTCTCTAGTGTGAACACTGCTCTGGGTTCTTGAAGCCTTTGGAAACTCTGACACACTAAGGATGTGGGTTCTGTTTGCTCAACCTTGATATATGGGTGAATCACTCAAAAACTGGTTATGTTATATGAATATGGGCTTTGAAGCTATTGTGAGTTGAAGGCTTGGCTAGTCCAGGTGTATTTGGGCATGCTATAGGCTCCCTATAGTTTGCTCACTATGTAATTCATTACATTAATCTTTGGTCTGTAATAATTATTGTGTAATAACATTTTGGGTTGTTAGTGAAATTGGGAAAGGATTTTTGTATACTTGCAGCAAATTGGGTAGAAATTCTGCCTATAGGTTCAACAATGTGCTACTACATGTTCAGTTATCGTGTGTTAGAAATCATGCCTATATGTATCCTATTATGTTCAGCCATTATATGTTAGCAATCCTGCCTATAGGATCAATACTTTGTTTAATTGTATTAGAAACCATGCCTATAGGGAATTGTATATTCAATGTGTGTGCAAAAACCTCATTCACATGCTGTTCTGTTTACAAATTATAGAAATCATGTCTATAAGATTAAAATTGGAACAAATTGCAGAAAGCATGCCTATAGGTTTGAATCAACCTAATTATCATTTCTGCCCGTTTGTTCTTGAGTTTCCAAACATTGTGTTGTTACCCTCACCATAAAACATGCCTATAGGATTCAAGCAACTAATTCTGGATCTATTTCTATGACCTGCCACTGTCTACTATCGCATAAAACACCTAGATACTATGCTAATTGGATTAATTGTATCAGTAGGCAAACCTATGTAGGTTCTACTTATCGTATTAAGAAACTGATTTTTACATGACTGTTTGTTCAAATATCACGTAGATATCCTGCCTATAGGATTCTGAAATTAATAAAATCTTTCAATGTTAACCAATTTGGCGTGCATTTGATTTCTAAATGCGGAGGATAACTTGAGCCAATACTTGCTTCTATTTTAAAGTCCTAACTGTTTTGTTTGTCGCTGAGTATTTTACCCTTTTGAGCAACTTAAGTTAAGGTCTAGAATCACCCTGAAATAGAGGTCTAAATGCCTCATGGGTCATAGGCATGTGACTGGTAGTGCACACATAAGGCACTATTTAGAATCAACTAGTGCGCTTTAGGTAAAAACTTAAAGATAGTAATCAGGTAGCAGGAGATGATAGTTTGTGCCCGCTGAATAATACAAGTAACACCCCATGTCGAGGGAGTTATGAAGTATTATTTATGTTGCACGGGGTGATCGTTTAGGCTACAAAACTTAGGACCCCCCATTTCTATTTAAAATAAATCGTTTATTTCATTTGTCCAAATTGCTTCCTTTCCCTTAGACTAATTTATATAATTGAGTTCGGCCGGGACCCACAGTTGTGGACCTCGAAGGGTACCTAACACCTTCTCTTCGAGGTAATTTCGACCCCTTATCCGATCTTTGGTGATGTAAACTGGTCAAACAAATTTATTTCCAAATAGGTGCCCTAACGTACCTTAATCTGTTAGGTGGAGACTCCTCTTTTTTAAAACCCTTCCTTAAAAGATTTGCCACGTGTCGAAACCCGACTTCGCGAGAAAAATATGCACGATAGCATGGCGACTCTACTGGAGATTTTAGGCTCTTACCATAAATGAACTTGATCTTTGTGAATTAGTCTCCTTTTATAAGCGTGTCTTTTTTTTTTGCTATTACTTGAATCTCCCGCTCCCATTTTCCCCTTTTAATGCTACATGCACATCATTTTTCCTATTTCCCCATTATATGAACTCATAGGCAACTTTGCGTTTAATTTGATTACAACGTGTGTTTCCCTTTTTTTCCTGATCATGTTCACTTGATCCAAACTTTTTATTTTTCTATATCATGTCTTTTCCTGATCCTTATCCCTTTATTTGCTTTATTCTCACATTACGCAAACTAACTTCTTCCTTGTTTTCCTTTCTTTTATGTCTTTACATTCCATTCAATACTGCATTTACTGCTTTCAACGTGAAAATACTTGACAACGTGTTATTTTGTCTTTGCATAACCGCATACTCAACGTCATATTCCACTCGTGCGTACTAATACCATAGGGGCACTTGATGAGTGTCCGCGCTCTTCCTAAAATCACCCTTTAAATTTGGAAAGGCTTGTTTGCGGTAGAACTAGTCGATTAGCAGTGCAGTCGACGGTTCCTTGCCTTTACCTCTCAAGTTGTCTGCTTGAGGGTACCGGTCTAGACTCTTCTACAAAACCCCACTCCAATACTAGCTGTGCATGCATCATGTCCAAACCTAGTATGAGTTAGAATGCAGTCCGCGTGATAACTCGCTAAGTCAAGGCTTGTCTAAAGTCTGTCGGGATTTCCATAATCCCAATGGACACAATCACGATCTGCGTATTATTTGGAGAAAACATTCCAATATGTTGATCATTAACGTGTAAATAGCCAAATCTTGAGGGGGGAAGGGCTAACTTTATATGTTTTGCAGAAATGAGGTACGAAGTCCCCAAGTTTGGCATGGTTCAAAATATCCCACCTTTGCTGCTGTCTTCTGCTTGACATAGGTGACATGAGTAGCCCGACTGATGGAGACAAGAAGGACAAGCACGGAGAAGGTCCTTCTGGGACCAAATAGATTAAATGTTTTATTTCTTTCTAGACTCATTTTAGACTTTGATTGTAATAAGGCAAATGTCATTAGTAACCTTTTCTAGTTATTGTCGTTTTAGTAGAGATTTGGTCCATTTATCACATTAATGAAATGACGCAATTATTGGCATCAATTTTTTCCAAATCTATAAGTCGCTTAGACCTACCTCGGGCACAATGATGTCCCCAATTTAGGACGTGAATTTATAATCCCGCAATATGTGTTTAAATACCAGCAAACATCTTTTTAATGCTCCCTACTGACTTGTTTACCTTTTATTTTTTCTTTTTCTTTATTTGTTTGTTACCATCCCCTAAGGTTGGTTTGTGTATACTGCATCATCAGCATATCATACTAGATCAAGAGGTCCTCCACCTCCCCATCCTCCAAACTATCCTAAAAGCAAAGGAAAGGCCAAAATGGATGATACAAGCAATATCAGGAAAGACAATGCTACGTATGAGGAGAATGTTGAAACTTCAGATGGTCGAAGCACTCCAGCACCGAATGACTCGGTTTTGTGGTTGGAACAAAAGATATTGGAGTTACAAGGGGAACTTGTGCAGGTCCATAACTTGGCAAATCTCTCCCTTACCCTGAACGTCCCCGACATCAACCAACAAAATACCAAAAACCCAGCACCTCTCCAAAATACACCAAACCCGCATCCACAAAATCCTCCTGCACCTCACAAATATTCCATACCGCCTCAAAATCTCAATCCTCCACCAGTACCAACTCCTCCACAATATCATCATCAGCCAACTCAGTATCTACAAACCATTACCTATCATACTCCTCAGAATGCACCACAACCTACCCCCGATCCTTAAAACTCAAATAACGATCACCAACACACCCAAATCCCCAGAGTCCATCAAAGCAACCCCATATACGTACAAACCTTACCCCACACTCCACAACAAACCCTATACATACCTAAATCTGCTAAGAAGGACCTTCTAATCAAGAACATGGTAGAGGAACTTAGAAAGCTTACTAGTCGAGTCCAAGATGTTGAAGGTGGTAAAGGTATTGAAGGTTTGAACTATGAAGATTTGTGTATTCAATCGGACGTGAAACTGCCGGAGAGTTACAAACCACCTAAGTTCGAAATGTTTAACGAAACAGGTGACCCTAAGGTTCATCTAAAGACATACTGTCACAAGCTCATAGGAGTTGGAAAGGATAAAAGGATTTGCATGAAATTATTCATGAGGAACCTCACTAGAGACGCCCTATCTTGGTACAACAGTCAAAATCCAAAGAAGTGGGTTACTTGGGTAAGCATGGCATCGGATTTCATGGATCAGTTCAGGTTTACTACAGAGAATGCACCAGATGTCTTTTATATCTAGAATCTCAAGAAAAAACCAACAGAGACTTTTCATGAGTAGGCTACTCGGTAGAGATTGGAAGCCGCAAAAGTAAGGCCGGTATTAGAGGAAGAGCAAATGAACAAATTCTTTATTCGGGCCCAGGATCCGCAGTACTAAGAGAGGTTAATGGTTATTGAGAATCACAAATTTTTCAACATCATCAAATTAGGGGAAATGATTGAAGAACGAATCAAGAGCGGAATGGTAACTAATTTTAAGGCATTACAGGCTACGAACAAAGCTTTACAGTCAGGGGGTATCTCCAAAAAGAAAAAAGTAGGACCCGTGATGGTAGACCAAGGACCAAAATCTCCTCTCACACACCAAACCCCACCACTCAGATATCAGCCTTCACCTCCCAGATACCAACAACATGCCACCACCTATCATACGTATAACACACAACCTGTATATTGCCACTCACCACCACCAGCCGCCAGAACTACCAGAAACCCAAGCCAAATTTTGACCGTAGACCACCCAAACAATACACTCCTATTGCTAAACCCATTGATTAGCTTTATAAAAGACTTAAGGTTGCTGGTTATGTCACCCCCATTCCCGCTGTTGCAATGGAAAACTCTTTCCAGTGGGTCAATCCGAACAAGACATGTGCCTATCACTCGGGCATGAAGGGACATACCATCGATGAATGTTGCACATTGAAGGATAAGATCCAGATGCTGATTGACACAAAGGTTATACAAGCAAAAGAGGCTACACCTAATGTCCACAACAATCCACTCCCGGATCACAGGGGCAAGGGGGTAAATGCGATAGAAACTGATGAAGAATGGGATCCGAAAGGATCAATTGGACTCATTCGTGAAGGGGATGAAACCACAATACCTCCAGTCACTCTCACACCCATTATAGTGCAAATTTAGTCACCAATTGAGGTTGAAATGGTTACACCATCTCCGTTTGAAGTAGAAGTGACTACACCCTTCACTGTGACGGTAGAACCCACACCGTCCTTTTATTCCAATGCTATACCATGGGACTATGCTGCAGAAGTGAGAAGAAAAGGAAAATGGAAAATGGAAGAAATAGGTGCCGCACAAGGCATGACTAGGACCGGTAGGGTTTACACACCCAAGCATCTGGGAGGAACAAGTAAAGAAGCCGCCCCCAAGTAGCCTATCATTGAAACAGGCCCGGATGATATTTAGAGGAAGGTGCAAGCAAGAGAATATTCTGTGGTTGATCATCTGAACAAAACCCCTGCTCAGATATCCATTTTATCACTAGTACAGAATTCTGAGACGCATAGGAATGCATTAATGAAAGTGTTGAACAAAACTTACGTGCCCAACAACACCACCAGAGGAAAGATGGCCAACATGTAGGGCAAGTACTGGAAAGCCACAAGATCACTTTTTACGAAGACGAGTTGCCACTAGAAGGGTTGTCATAACATAGCATTGCACATCACGGTACAATTTGAAGACAAATTCATCGCTAGGTTCCTAATAGATGAGGGTTCAAGTCTCAACATCTGTCTATAAACCACTTTGAAAAGGTTAGGTAAGGATTTCCATAAGATACGAGCAGGGAGTATGAATGTGAAAGCATTTGATGGGTCTCAAAGCGCCACAATTGGAGAAATCAACCTTTGTTTGCAGATGGGACAGACTTGGTTTGATGTTGAGTTTCAATAATTGGACATATCCTCCACATACAATCTGTTGTTGGGGTGACCTTGGATGCGTGCTGCAGGAGCCGTAGCTTCTATGCTACACCAGGCCGCGAAGTTGGAATAGAATCATCAGGAGGTGATCATTCATGGAGACGGAAGTAAACCCATCAAACCATTTTGGTTGTCAAGAATAGAAGGAAGTTGGATGGAGAAACATACCATCGCATTGAGCACGTCAATGCAACCAAGAAAGACAAGTGGTGGAGTAATAATATTGAAAGCATACTATTATGGACAATGTATGAAACCGGTAAAAGTCTCGACAAGAATCTCCAAGGGATCACCAAACTGATACAGTTAAAGCGCCACGGTACTACCTTTGGACTTGGATATCAGTACACCTGGCAGGAGTACGATGATTGGTCGCCGCCATAGTGGAATGTCTATTACCCTCTTGAATAGCCAATACCTTATCCGCATCAGACATTTTAGCAGACTGACGTCATATGGGGGTCTGAAGAAGATGAGGCTTTAACTGGCCTAAGGAATCTATTTCTAAACGATGAAGACATGGACTGCAATGATATAGTTGAGGAGGAAGACCTTACAATCTAGACCGTGGGAAAGGGAGTTGTTCTTAAGAATTGGACTGCTGCACCATCCCAGGCCCATCGATTTCCTGGGTAGCCTGGCAATTAGCATGATCTATTTTTAAAAAAAAGTAATTTTAAGCATTTAAGACATTTTCAGTATTTTGTTTAGACGCATTTTTTTTAAATAATTTCTCGAGTTATTGGGTCGTACTTGTTCTCAATATTTATTTAATGCATTGCTATTTTATTATTAGCTCTTACATTTTTCTCTCTACAGTATTATTATTACTTATCCTCATGAAGCAACAACTGTGACATGTAATGAGACAACGCAACATAAGGATAGTGACTCAGAAGATATAGATGAAGAGGATGTGATACCTGAGGAAATTGTCAGAGAAGTTGAGAATTTTGAGAATAGGCCTAAGTCCAACCTGGACGAAACCGAGATAGTCAACTTGGGAGATTCCGAAACAGCCAAAGAAACCCGCATAAGTATCCACTTGTCACCATCAGAAAAAGAAGAATACACCCATTTCCTGAAGAAGTATAAGGACATTTTTACATGGTCTTATGATGATATGACTGGTTTGAGCACATCTATAGTGGCTCATAAACTACCTAGTGATCCGATGTGTCCGCCAGTAAAGTAGAAACTTAGAAAGTTCAAACGTGATATGAGTCTGAAAATCACAGAGGAAATCACCAAGTAGATCAAAGCTAAAGTTCTTAGAGTGGTCCAATATCCTACTTGGTTGGCCAACATTGTGCCAGTTCCGAAGAAGGATGGGAAGGTCAGAGTATGTGTCGATTATCGATATTTAAACAAAGCAAGTCCCAAAGATGATTTACCGATACCCAATATACACATAGTGATTGACAATTGTGCCAAGCATAAACTCCAATCCTTTGTGGATTGCTTCGTGGGATACCCTCAGATCTGGATAGATGAGGAAGATTCCGAGAAAACTACCTTTATCACTCAGTAGGGGATGTATTGTTATAAAATGATGCTGTTTGGCCTGAAGAATGCTGGAGCCACTTACATGAGAGCTATGACGACTATTTTTCATGACATGGTTCACACAGAAATAGAGGCGTACTTGGATGACATCAGCATCAAATCTAGAAGAAGTGCAGATCATATAGCAGGTTTAAGGAAATTCTTTAATCGGCTTCGAATGTACAATCTGAAACTAAATCCTAGAAAGTGTGCCTTTAGAATCCTTGTTGGTAAATTGCTAGGCTTCATCGTCATTCACCTGGGGATTGAATTGGACCCTTCAAAGGTCAAATCCATCCAGGATTTTCCACCTCCGAAGAGCAAGAAAGATGTGATGATTTTCTTAGAGTGCCTCAATTACATCAGCCAATTCGTAGCACAATCGACCGCAATCTGTGAGTCAATTTTCAAAATGCTAAAGAAAGATGCTGCAAAAAGATGGACTGAAGAATGTGAAAAAGCCTTTGAGAATCGAGGAGTACCTATCCACACCACCAGTCTTGGTCCCGCCGGAACCTGGCAGACCTCTGCTACTCTATTTGTCCGTACTAGATGGAGCTTTTGGTTATGTTTTGGGACAGCATGATAAGACAGGAAGAAAAGAGCAGGCCATATATTACTTGAGTAAGAAGTTCACACCATACGAAGCACGATATTCTCTGCTGGAATGCACTTGGTGTGCTCTAACATGGATATCTCAGAAATTGAGGCACTACTTCTGTGCCTATATTACATATCTCATATCGAGGATGGATCCCCTGAAATACATCTTTCAAAAACCAATGCCTACAGGGAAACTAGAAAAATGGCAAATATTGTTGAGTGAATTTGATATCATCTATGTGACTCAGAAGGCGTTCATGGAACGGGCTTTAGCAGATCACCTCGTAGAAAATCATGTGGGAGGGGAATACGAACCATTAAAAACGTATTTTCCCCATGAAGAAGTGTCATTTGTAGGAGAATATATTACCGAAGCCTACGACGGTTGGAGAATATTCTTTGACGAAGCTGCAAATTTCAAAGGAGTGGGCATTGGAGCAATTTTGGTGTTAGAGATAGGTCAGGATTATTCGGTATCCACGAAGCTCAGGTTTATATGCACCAACAATATGATAGAATATGAGGCTTGCATAATGGGGCTCAATTTGGCCATCGACATGAATATACAGGAGTTGCCGGTAACTGGTGATTCAGAACTTCTGGTACATTAGGTTCTAGGAGAGTGGGCTACCAAGAATACCAAAAAATTGCCATATTTGTAACACGTACGAGAGTTGAGGAAAAGATTCATAAATATAGAATTCAAACATGTTCCGAGAATCCAGAATGAGTCCGCAAATGCACTAGCCACTTTGTCCTCTTTGATACAACATCCAGACAAGAATTTCATCGATCCTATTCCAGTAAGAATCCATAATCAACCAGCTTATTACGCTCATGTTGAAGAAGAAACAGATGAGAATCCATAGTATGATGATATCAAGGAATACTTGGTAAAAGGAGAATACCCAGAGCATGCAAATCATAGTTAGAAATGCACGCTCTGAAGATTGTCCAATCATTTATTCCAAAGTAGAGGAATTCTATATAGAAGGACTCCAGACCTAGGGATATTACAGTGTGTTGGAGCCAAAGAAGCTTCCAAACTGCTCGAGGAAATACACGTTGGAACCTGCAGACCACACATGAATTGTTTCGTTATAGCCAAGAAGATATTAAGAGCAGGATACTTTTGGATGACTATGGAAACAAACTGCATCAGGTATGTCTAAAAGTGTCACCAGTGTCGGGTACATGCAGATATGATACGAGTACTACCAAATGAACTCAATGCAACCAGTGCACCTTAGCCTTTCGCCGCTTAGGGAATGGATGTCATCGGTCCGATTGCGCCCGCCGCTTTAAACGGGCACAGGTTCATTTTAGTGGCCAGAGATTACTTCATAAAATGGGTTGAGGCTGCATCTTACAAGGCTGTAACCAAGAAAATCGTCGCAGATTTTGTCAGGGATCGTATTGTTTGCTAACTCGGGGTACCAGAATCCATCATTATCGACAATGCCGCCAACCTCAACAGTAATCTAATGAAAGCTCTGTGTGAAACCTTCAAAATCAAGCCTAGGAATTCCACAGCATACCGACCTCAAATGAATGGAGCCGTGGAAGCCGCCAACAAAAACATCAAGAAAATTGTGATAAAAATGGTAGACAACCACAAGCAATGGCACGAGAAATTACCATTTTGCATTACTTGGATATCGTATCACAGTTCGCACATCAACCGGAGCAACTCCCTACATGCTAGTTTACGGTACTGAAGCTGTCATTCCCGCCGAGGTCGAAATTCCTTCTTTGAGAATTACACATGAAACAGAACTCAGTGAAGCAAAATCGTTAAGGAGTCTCTATGAACAATTGGCTCTTATCGACAAAAAAAGAATGAATGCAGTATGGCATGGTCAACTTTATCAGAACAGAATGTCCAGAGCTTTCAACAAAAGGTTCAAACCCAGACAGTTCACACCGGGACAACTAGTGTTAAAACGAATCTTCCTACATCAAGATGAAGCCAAAGGAATGTTTTTACCTAATTGGAAAGGGCCCTACATGTTTCACAGGGTACTAACAGGAGGAGCACTCATACTTGCATAAATGGACGGAGAAGTTTGGCCAAAGCCTATCAATTCAAACGCAGTCAAGAGATACTATGTTTAGATTGTTTACATTTCTTCATTTGATGTAACTGAACTACGCCTGACCTGATTCCCGTTTAAGAGGGAATACGTAGGCAGCCTTGTAGGTTCAGTCACATCTCAATAAAATTTTCATTTTCCCCATAACCAAAAACTAGGGTAGAATTTTGAGGAGGACCCTCAAAATTCCGAAGCAAGTCCAGCCGAAATCATTATATGCAAGACAGTCAGAGAATAAATTAAGTAACTGGTGCAGAATTTTGAGAAGGATTTTCAAAATTTCGGAGAAAATCCAACAAACTTCATCACATGCAGAACGGCCAAAGAATTGCTTAATAAAGTGGTGCAGAATTTTGAGGAGGACCCTCAAAGTTCTAATACAAAGAAGTTGCAATGTCTCTAAAGTGTCACAGTCACTGGTTCATTTAATTTACTCGATATCGTAAACTACTATGTTTTGAAATAACTATGTTTATCAAATGCATGTATACCTTTCGAAAGTTTTATTTCTATGGCAGCTAGATGTTACCCAAGGTAACTCGAACAGGATATCCAGAGCAAAGCAAAGAAAATCAAGCAGGCAAAGGCATGAACCAACCTTCCCTACAAAACACATGATTTTTCTTTGGATGTAGGTGCAATGAACATGATAGGAGCATTCGCAAGTATACACGTACCAAAATCACTATCCTCATAATGGCAAGGCTGCCAAACGCAAAAATGTCTCTAGATAAGAAAATACTCTGACACTACTTTTTATCTATTCACTGCATGAGGCTAAGCCTTGATATCTCAATTACATAAGGCTAAGCATTGCTTTCCCTTGAATCGAGACTAAGCATTGTCTTCCCATTTTGCATAAGGCTAAGCCCTGTCTCCCTAATTGCATAAGGCTAAGCATTGCCTTCCATTACGTGAGACTAAGCATTGTTTCCTCTTTTTGCATGAGGCTAAGCCCTTTCTCCTCAATTTCATAAGGCTAAGCTCTGTCTTTCCTTGCACGAGACTAAGCATTGTCTCCTCTCCTTGCATGAGGCTAAGCCCTGCCTCCCTAATTGCATAAGGCTAAGCATTGTCTTCCATTTTGCATGAGGCTAAGCATTGCCTCCCCAATTGCATAAGGCTAAGCTCCACTTTTCCTTGCATGAGACTAAGCATTGTCTCCTCTTCTTGTATGAGGCTAAGTGATGCCTCCCTAATTGCATAAGGCTAAACAATGCCTTCCATTTTGCATGAGGCTAAGCATTGCCTCCCTAATTGCATAAGGCTAAGCTCTGTCTTTCCTTGCATGAGACTAAGCATCGTCTCCCATTTTGCATGAGGCTAAACATGCCTCCCCAATTGCATAAGGATAAGCTCTGCCTTTCCTTGCACGATACTAAGCGTTGTCTGTTCGTGCATAACCACAAATGATGTGTTGTTCAAAACCTTGCATTATTCTCTTCTCTCGGGGCTAAGCTCTCCCCCGACCTTACACAGGACTAAGCTCTGTCTTGTTTCATCTCAAGCATCATGTCTTTGAATCTTATGGGCTGAAGCATAGCCAAATTTTCTGAAGGTGTCATAGTCCGAAGGCATTATTTTCATAGCCGAAAGACACCATGTCATGGACTGAGGATCTATTCAAAGGTGTCATGGTTCAGAGGTACCATTCTCATGGCCCGAAAACATCATTTCATGGCCTCCGAATCCCTTATCTCACGATTCATGGCCCAGGACATCATGGTCTAAGGACATCATTCTCACCATCCGAAGACAATCTTCATGGTCTAAAGGGAATTTGCATCATATTTAAATTCCCGCAATAGCCTATATATATTTACGTGTATCGTGTTTTAAGTTTTGCAGGTAATACAGGAAATAACTGTCCTTCAAAAAGGAGCAACCTTTGCTCCAGTTTCCGCTCACTTCATTCACACCCTGCCGTTATTTCAAACATAACCGACTCCTATCAATTGCTCACTTTTACTCTATGATCATTCATATATCTTCCCTATGATACATCCATAACATCTCAAATTCACATTCATCACTTCGCATAAATTCATCCGATACTATCCTACTCAAAAGAACCCTTTCCGAAACACACGATCATCCCTATAATAATGCCATCGGTTTCGTTTAACGTTGGATCCAGAACTATACATAGCTTGATTCCTGTAAAATAAGGGATATGTAGGTAGCTCAGAGACCAGGTTTCGGCCTATATTTTTCAAAACAGCCTAATCGGTCAAAATCAATCATTATTTCTTTACCCGATAACTCTTTCATCCTTTTCGGGTAAATAGGGGCAGTTGTTAATACTCAATTTTCCTTCATATTTTCCAATATATATATATATATATATACATACATACATACACACACACACACATACATACTCTTTCAAAATAGTGAACATGCATTATCATTTGATTTAGAAGCATGCATGAATATTTTTCATAATTTTCCATAATATTTAAAAGCTTTAAATCAATTTATTTCTTCATTTTATTATATAAATATCCAATAATTATCCTTCATACTATTTTTATGATGATTTAATCATCTAAATTTATCATTTATACCAACATAATATTTAAATATTTTTAATGCATTTTTCCAATTATATTTGTATTTTTTAAGGCTGAATTGCATATTTTGCAATAATAGGGAATAATTTCTTATGATTATATTTTTATGCAAAAAATAACCTTTTATATTTTTATAGTATTACATAATTGTTTTAAATCATTTTTGTGGATAAATGATATTTTTGTTATTTATTTACTATTTGTATAAAATATTTATTTATTAAAATTGGTTATTTAAAATCTAGCCCTAATTCTACAATTAATTTCGGGCCTAAGCTACCCAAACATAACCCAATTACCCAAGACTAATACACCTAGCCCAATTACCCTTACCCATTCAATTAAACCCAACCCAATCCGCTCAAATCCTATTCGTTGATCAAAAATGATCAACGACTCACAAACGATCACCCCCTTTCCTTATATCTCACCCCCAAACCCTATCCCTCATTTCCCTAATCCCGCCGCCTCTGTTTCCCCTCTGATGAATCTTAATTCCGCCGCCTCACTAAAATTCCTCCAAATCCCATTCCCAATAGGATTTTTCCCCATTCACCTACCATCTCGAGATATTTTCCTTATTTGGTGCTATTTTATGGAATAACTTAGGTATTTTCTTAAACATGGCAAGTAGCCAACTTTGATTCTTTCCAAATTTATGTTTACCTCTTGAATCTGGACGACCTTGAGTCCAAACGCATTATTTTGTACCGATTCTCTCGTATCTCGCTGATTCGTACATAACTCTAAAGGTTAGGGTTTTAGATCCTCATTCGTTTTGAATCTAAGCTGATTCAAACTTTGATTTTTAGGATTATTCTGTGTTTATTCACTCTATTACCTATGAATCTGCCTATTTTTGTCGATTTCTTTTACTTACCCAAATTAGGGTTTCAGATCTTCTTCAATTGAACCAAATCTGATTCGATTCTATGTTTCTTTTTGACTAATCTCCTGTATATGTATATTTTTTTGATAATATGTGATTCTTGCCTTTATTTTCTGCTGACTTTGTGATTTACCTAAATTTAGGATTCATACCCTTTTACTTTAACTAAATCAGGTTCAATGCTGTGTTTATTTTTAAATAATTCCCTGTTTATGTTCATTATATGCATTATGTGATTCTTTGCCTTATTTTCTATTTATTTTGTGTACCTTCACCTAAACGTTAGGGTTTCAATTTTACTGATTTAAGTACTTGCCTTTTGGTATTTAAATTAGCTATGCTTATCTTCTAATTTCAGTACTATTTAAACCCCTCCCCACTCCCCTTGGAAAGAGGAAGTTTAATGTTCGAAAATCTTTCACTACTATAACAAAAGTTGTGTGCTTCTACTCTCTCTTGAATAATTTTGCTCTGTGTTTTGATTCCTAGTCGGCTAAAATCCAAGGCCAGAAATCCCCAAGTTCTTGCTTCTGTCTAGCGATATTTACTGCACTGTGGATTCCTTTTTTCCATATTTCATCTCAACTAGTTAGTTATTAGTCCCTCTGCCATTTCATTATGATTGTTCTCTCAGTGTGTTACTTCAACTAATCTATGCTAGCCTGATGTTATTACATTGTGGTTTGAAAGATACTTAAGTTTATGCTGAGTTTATTAATCAGTTCAGCTTAGATTATGTGTTATTGAGGACCATCTCTTAAAACTAAGTCTGTTACGATCCTGCTTTGAACATGTTCTTATTTCTTTCTTTGGTACAATTAACTATGCATAGATGTATGCATTGATAAGATTTCAAATTTGTTACTGTTACAATGTGGCTTTTTTGACTTTGTTCTTATCATATTATGAAACTTCTAGTAACTGCCTTAATAAGTTTTTAACCTGTCCTAATATGTCACTAATTAATGTGATCCTTTCTATGACATCAATGTTGTCACTTAATCTAATCTAGATCTTCTATTATCACTATGAATCTGCTTATGAACTTGCCTTGTTATCATGTGATTAATTCCTAAAACTTGACCAAGTTTGCCTAAGTCCAAGCATGTCTATTACGTGTTTGTGTATATATGTTCTGTCCCTTCAGAGAAATTCTTTGACTATCACCTATTTCTTTACTATCTGGCCCTTCTGAATTCTTATTCCTAGACGGCTGAAAGCCAAGGCTATTTAGGTTTTGTCCTTTGACCTTCCTAATATGAGCAATGCTCAGGGTTCATATAAGACCCTTATAAACTCTGACACACTAGGACTTGGTCCCTAGTCTTCCCCCTGAACTGTTTCTGATCAATCTCTCTAGTGTGAGCACTGCCCTAGGTTCTTGAAGCCCTTGGGAACTCTAACACACTAGCGATGTAGGTTTTGTATGCTCAGCCATGATATAAGGGTGAATCACTCAACAACTAGTTATGTTATATGAATATGGGGTTTGAAGCTATTGTGAGTTGAAGGTCTGGCCTGTCCAGGTATATTTGGGCCTGTTGTAGGCTCCCTATCGTTTACTCACTTTGTAATTCATTACATTAATCTTTGGTTAGTAATAATTATTCTGTAATACCATCTTAGGGTGTTAGTAAAATTGGGAAAGGAATTTTTGTATACTTGCAAATTGGGTAGAAATCCTGCCTATATGTTCAACGATGTGCTATTGGATGTTCAGTTATCGTATGTTAGAAGTCATGCCTATTGGTATCCTATTATGTTCAGCCATTATATGTTATCAATATTGCTTATTGGTTCAATACTTGGTTTAATTGTGTTAGAAACCATGCCTATAGGGAATTATATATTCAATGTGTGTGCAACATGTTGTTCTGTTTAAAAATTATAGAAATCATGTCTATAGGATCTAAAGTTGGAACAAATTGTAGAAAGCATGCCTATATGTTTGAATCAACCTAATTATTATTTCTGCTCATTTGTTCATGCGTTTCCAAACACTGTGTTGTTACCCTCACTAGAAAACCTGCCTATAGGATTCAAACAAATAATTCTGGATCTATTTGTGTGACCTTCCACTATCTACTATCGCATAAAACACATAGATACCGTGCTAATAGGCTTAATTGTATCAGTAGGCAAACCTATGTAGGTTCTACTTATCGCATTAAGAAAATGATTTTGTACATGACAGTTTGTTCATTCATTCAATATCATGTATATATCATGCCTATAGGATTCCGAAATTAATAAAATCTGTCGATGTTAACCAATTTGGCGTGCATTTGATGTCTAAATGTGGAGGCTAACTTGAGCCTATACTTGCTTCTCTTTGAAAGTCCTAATTGTTTTGTTTGTTGCTTAGTATTTTCCCCTTTTGAGCAACTTAAGATAAGGTCTAAAAGCACCTGAAATAGAGGTCCAAATGCCTCCTGGACCATAGGCATGTGACGTGTAGTGCATGCATAAGGCACAGTTTAGAATCAACTAGTGCGCTTTAGGTAAAAACTTAAAGATGGTAATTGGGTAGCAGGAGTTGATAGTCTGTGCCCGCTTAATAATACGAGTAACACCCCATGTCAAGGGAGTTATGAAGTATTATTTATTTTGCACGGGGTGATCCTTTAGGCTAAAAAAATTCGGTCCCCCCCCCCCCAATTTCTATTTAAAATAAATCATTTATTTCATTTGTCCAAATTTCTTCCTTTCCCTTAGAATAATTCATATAATTGAGTTCGGCCGGGACCCACAGTTATGGACCTCGAAAAGTGCCTAACACCTTCACTTCGAGGTAATTTCGAGCCCTTACCCTATCTTTGGTGATGTAAACTAGTCAAATAAAGTTATTTGCAAATAGGTGCTGTGACCATGTGATTTTTGCCCCAAGCAAATTATTCCAAAATATATGCAAAAATGAGTTTCGTGTGGCAATTTGTTGATAATTATTTGTTTAATAATAACCCATGAAATAAATGGAAGTACTAGGACTTTTTCTAATTTTTGAAAGAAAAATCAAAACAAAATACCATTTTGTATTAATTAGAAAATACCAAAAAATAGAAATTAATTACTCTTTAATTCTAGAAAATCAGAAAATTAAAAGAAAAATACAAAAAAATACAAGGAATAATAAATACAAGAGTAATACGAAAATACAGAAAAAAAATAAATACAAAAAATATATAATACGAAAAATACTAAGAAAATACAATGTATAAATACAAAAATGCAATATACAAAGAAATTGGGCCAAATAACATATTTCAGTGGCCCAATTGATACAATACATAAGACCAGGCCCAAATTAAAATAACCGGGCAATCCTAACACTAGACCAAACGACACTGTCTAGGAAGCTGAATCTGGACCGTTGAATAATTGATCAAACGGCCCACGAATAATAGTCGTCTAATAATAGAAACGACACCGTCTAAGAGAAACAATCTGAACCGTTGGTGACCTTGATCTAAGGGTCACAATTAAAAGACCATTTAATCAAAACGGTGTCGTAATAGGGTTGATTGAATCTGAGCCGTTGGTACATTTAATCCAACGGTCTCAGACCAATCAGATGTTTTAAATATGCAAAAACGTTACATACACATCATTATACATCCCCCTCGTCCCAAATAGAAACTCTAGCCGCCCTGATGTGCTCTCTACCCTCGCTGGAACTTCATCGACGATGGTTCACCACCTCCATTAATCAGTCCGCCATTAACACCCCTTCACCGTCTCCCTCTCCTCTTTCACCCTAC
>MU777636.1:0-17027 GCA_026770625.1 Nicotiana glauca
GACGAGAGTCCGTGCGTAGCTACTACATGATAAATTGTTCGGGTAGTTTAGGACCCACGTCATGTCTAATTGGGGAATATTTCTTGTCGTAACTTGGCAATATGATCGTTACGAATTGCTAGAGACTTGAGGTAGTGAAAGTGAACATATAAATTGTTGAGCCCTTGGTAGGAGTGCCCTTGTATGTAACTGAGCCTTATGTGCTTTCCTTGATATTTTCTTGATTATGGATCGGGCCGATCACCTCGGTGATAATAGATGTATCTATTGTTGGTGTCGCTCGACCCTCGGCAGTGCACAATTTATTTTTGTTGGAGCGGGCCGTCGACCTCGACATGTTTGTGCATGATTTATATGCTTACATTTAGTTATGACATGATGACTCATTTGATGTAAAAGGAGAAACTGGTAATTTACTTAAGGCAATAGCATGAATATAACTCTTTTGTTGAACCCGGGTTATTGGAAATCCTTCGTATTGTATATCTCACTCTATTATATTATATTGTTTTGGACCTTAGTAAGTATCAAGTCGACCTCTTGTCTCTACTTCTTCGAGATTAGACGGGATACTTACTGAGTACATGTGGTTTATGCACTCATGCTACGCTTCTGTAATTATATGTACAAGATTTGAGGCAGGTGGAGCTGGACATATTTCAGGTGCGCAGCAGTGAGCATGCTCAGGGACTTCTACGGTGAGCTGCCTTCTTTCTCATGCCGATTCGCAGCCGAAGGAGTCCTTTCTTGTATTTTTGATTTCTGTCTATCCCGATTCAGACAATAGGACAGTGTTTGTATTTTGTGTATATTCTACTGGTCGTCCGTACCTAGTGACACCAGGTTCTGGCACACACACTGTAGTAGATATTTATTTTGGGATTTGTATCGCTATGCTAGCACTTCATGGTTTTTACAAGCTTCATCATTTACTTGCAAACTTTAGAATTTCCTGTCTTTTGCTAAACTAAAATGAGGACTAAATCATACATCCACAATTTAACTGGCCTGACCATGGTGTTAGGCGCCATCATGACCTATTATGAGAAATGGCTCGTGACAATAACCTGGATTCATTCACAAGGCTACACAATCCTGATTTGATCGCTTAGATTTTGTAAGGCCCCGTAAAAATTTTGTGCTTAAAACCTAGTAGCTCATAGTGTCAAGGTCCGAATATTGTGTTTGGAATGTGTAGAATTCTTCACGGCAAGCTTGCTCGCCGCGGTTCCGGCCCTCGGTGGTGATCTAAGCTTTAAAAATCAAAAGAATAAATTTTTTCCAGAAAATTATCACTTCTGCGGTCAAGAATGCGGTCGCAGATCGGCTATGCGGACCGCATTCCTACCGCAGAGTGAAGCAGAGAATTGGTCTAAGTTCATGTCAAAAATGCGATCCATTCTGCGATCGCAGAATGGAAATGCGGACTGCAGAATCATCACATATTTTCCTTTGACTGTGCGAGGTCAGTTCTGCGGTGCACTCTGCGGCCGCAGAACATGAATGCGGACCGCATTCTTATCGCAGATCGAAGCAGAACATTTAGTTTTTGGGAAGCAATTCTGCGGTTCATTCTGCGGACCGCATGTTGATTCTGCGATCGCAGATGCGATAGCAGATTTCACTCTGGGATTCTATTTTCTAATTTTAAAACCCGACTCTTTTTCTAATATAACGCCCTAACCCCTCATTTTTACCCATTCTCTGAACAAAATAAGAGAGAGGAAGGAGGGGTTCTTGAGAGAGAAAGTTGGTTTTCCTCAATTTAATTTTCCAAAGTCACCTAGACCCGGAAGATCTTGGGTATTGTCTTCATCTCCATTTCTAAAGGTAAAATCCCTAACCCCTTTTTCCTTGATTCTCAGATTTTAATAGAAAGAGGGATTTTCATGCATTAACTCTTGAAAATGGAAGTTAGACACTCATGCATGTTCTTTATACTTGAAATTTAGTAAAATGGAAATGGGTAGAAGTAAGGGGCAGTACTTGATAACCCAAATAAGCCCGAATAGTAATTGTGAATTTCAATTCTAACATATATGTGTAACTTGTGACCTAGATTGACGCTGCTAGATTATTGGGTGAATTGGAAGTAGGAGATAAAAGAAAAAGAAAGGAAATTCGACTCCAGGTATGTATGGCTAACTTTGATCTTTGTGAAATCGCCCTGTTTTGGTGTACGAATAAATGGTATGTGATAGCTATGTGAATTGTTTGTGAAACTCTTGTGATTGGTTTGTTGGGTGTTGATTGGTTTGGTTAAATGTTATGTGGTAAGAGTTGGGAAACGATTGATAAAAAGGGAAATCGTGAATGATGAAATTGGAACAACGGTGGTAATAACACATGGGCTCCTGGTGGGTAATTATTGTAACAACTTGAATTGCTTATGAATTGTGGAATATAGTGGAATTGGTACTATTGGCTATGGAAACACTTGTGAATTGTGGAATTCGACGGAAAATAGTATTGATGGTTATGGGAACACTTGTGAATCATTGTTGTTACTCCTTAAGGAAATGTTGTTGTGATCTTTGTAAATTGCTTATTGTCGTTGTTGTGATCTTTGTGAATTGTTCATTATTGTTGTTGTGATTGTTTGTGAATTGAAAATGTACGGTGGGATCGGGTTGCGCGCCGCAACACAAAGTAATAAGGTGCGGGTTGTGGTGATAAGGGTGGCCGATGTAATAAGGGTGGCCGAGGTAATAAGGGTGGAAAGCGATCGTAATCGCCATTGAAATCGATATATGTACCAATTGTGAAATCATTGATGAGGCATTGTGAAAGGAGACAGCAGGAGAGTTTGTAACCTGTGGGGCACTGATTGTCCCTTTGTTTGGCTTGATTGTGCCTTCCATGTGTGTTTGGTTGTTGCCTCTATTGTTGTTTTCTACTTGTATACGATTTGAGATATACCTGAAACAAAGCTAGGTGTCTAAAAACTTGGTTGGCTTGACTTGTTAATTCTTATGTATTTGTTCGTTGTCTCTATTACCGTGGCTTACTTGTCTATGGCTTGAGTTTACTTGGGACAAAGCTTGTTTATACATACCAGTACAATTCTAGTGTACTGACGTCCCTTTTGCCGGGGGCGCTACATTCGTGTTATGATTGTAGGTGGATTCGTAGCAGGTACTTCAGTTCATCGGCAGTAGCACTCCTTCATCTTCCACTGGCCGTTTGGTGAGCCCCTTTCCTCTCGGGGCCCTGCGTGGCTCATGCCACTTCTATTTTTGGAGTCTTATTTTGGTTTTGTGTAAGGTATAGCCGGAGCCTTGTTACCGGCAAGTATTGTATTATCCCTGTCATATCTTAGAGGCTCCGTAGACAGAAAACGTGGGATTATGGACTTATGTAGATATATGTCGGGCCTTGTAAGTTGTAAATTTGTTAAGTAATTAAGCATGTTGTGAATGTTTGAAAAAGTGTGATTTCAATTATAAAATGCTTAATCCTTTGGTAAATAACTGATGAAAAATACTGTGGCAACACGAGGGTTAGGAAAGGCACCCAGGTCCGCCTGACTGGGGCTACCCGGTCGGGTGCCGGTCATGTCTCTCGATTTGGGGCGTGACAAACTTGGTGTGTCATAACTAACTCACAAAATTTTCCTAGTGAAAACTGGGGCAGAAAATTTCGTTCGTTTGTTTGTTTTGGTAACTTAAGCAGGATTGACCTCAAGACATAGGGTGCGAGATGACCGATGGAATGAGTCTCAATCCAGAATAAAGAAAGGAAGAAAAGAACAAAAAGAAATGGACTCAAATGTGAAGCAAACAAGGATGCGGATTGCTCGAAATCTGAGTGAAGTCACAAGCTCCGCTGATATTGTTTTGACACAATGTTGCAGAAAGAAGTAAACACCTACAGCTTGCGAGCATCAAGATTCAGATCGAAGTCCACAGCAAAATCAGCTAAGACTCAAGATCAAGTTTCAAGAGAATTATAGATAGGAATCTTGTAACTCATAGTTGATAGGCATAGCTAGCTTAGCTTTGATTTTCCTTTTGGTGTAATTAGGAGGTCAGCAAGCAGTATCAGTAGCAACAGCAGTGAAATCACAGCTCCTGGTAGTCCCGGCTACCAAACCTTCCAGAACCACACTGGCCTGATTCATTTATAGCCAAGGATATGTAGGCAACCTTTGAAGCAGGCTTTGGTCAGACGGTTTTCAAAATTCTTCTCATGGAGTGCCGGGCAGGCAAAAATCCTTCATGGTGCTCATTTATCTTTGCCCAAAAATCCTTCGTGTTTTTGAGCAAAGGGGCAGCTGTGAGCACGTGATTTTTGCCACCCTTAAATTACTCCCACAAAATTCCTTAGAATTAGGAATTTTCTTTTATTATTTGAATTTTAGGAATTAATTGTATGATTTTGTGTCTTGTTTGCATGTTGTGTGCATTTCAATTGATATAAATCCAAAAATACAAAATAATACGCATTCAATATTACAAAAATAAAGAAAATAACAAAAATAGTTCTTTTTTGCATTTTTTACTTTTTAATTTCTGAATTTGTCATAGTTTTCTTTTAAATTAGGACCTAGTAAATTTTTTTAAAAAAATTAGTTTGTTTATTTTTGGAATTAAATCAGATGTTTTTGTTTTCAATTTTGTATTTAACAAAAATATGAAAAAATGAAAAAAATGAGAAAAATGAAAAGAGATTAAAAAAAAGAGAAGAAAAGAAAATAATGAGTCTTTAATTAAAAAAATGCTCAATTTTGGGCTAACTCATCAAAAACCAAGCCCAAACCAAATTTCCCCTTTGAATCCGTCCAAAAAAATCCAGATACCCGGCTCAAATCATGGCCCAACCCGGTCCAAACCCCCTATATACAAAACGGCATCGTTTTAGTTTAATTAAATCCAGGCCGTTCTTTTCCATCATCCAACGGTCCAGGATCGTCTAGGGGTTTTTAATAAAAGTGTAATAAAACACTTTACAAATCAGAGACCAAGGGTTACCTTCCTCGTACCCCCCGGCCCCTTTCAATCTCCGTCGCCGGCTCCGCCCCTTTCCACCGCCGAAAATCGCCCAAGGCGGCAGCGGTTGTTCAAACTCGCCCAAATTCACACCATCCCCTCTCCTTCACCTCCCTATTTCATATCCACCATCGATTTCCTCCAAATCTCACTCAAACAACTCAAAAATGCCAAACCCTAGCGCCGCCACCGCCGTGCACGGCGGCGCCACCCCCTAAACCGCTTCAAATTAACACCCTAGGGTCACCTTCCCTACCTCATCTTGATTCTGTCGTCCTTGTCCCTAGAAAACCATTCAAATTCCTTGAATGTTGAATCTGAAAAGTCTGAAACGTGCAAGGCTTCTATTCTTTTTCTTGGAGTTTTGGTTTGGTTCCATTCTTTAATAACGTTGCTCGTTCGTTCTTGCTAAGAACAAAGGACTAATGTTATTTGGCGATGGAATCAGAAGGTCAAATTTGGATTCAAGCCTTTAGGATGGTGAGTTTTCTTTATCTTTTTGTTCATATTTGGTTTTTCATTTCTCTGTCTCCTTTCCCTCTCCCTGAGTCTCCTTAGTTCGTTTAAATTTAGTTAATTTTCTGTTTGGGTTAATCACTTAGCATAATTAGGTCGTTTTAACATTTGAATTAATTTTCTGTATACTTGTGTTAGTTGGTAAATAATTTAGCCTAGGTTTTACCTTTAAGATTAGTTTTGCGTTCATATTTGTTTTTGGGTTTTTAAGTTTTGCTTTGTTCTCTGGTTTTGTTTAAACTCTGATATTCTAATTAGTTGTTTTGAATCGATGTTTAGTTAGTTTCCAGCTCAGTAGTTGTTCAGTAATTAGATTATGCAGTAATTGTTCAAATTAGTTGAGTTAAGATTCTGTTGATGCATGATTTTGATTGGTAATTGTTCTTTAATTCATTGTTTTCAAAGTAATTAGGCTTAGGTGATTGGATATAGCAGAATAACTTAGTCTTTGATTAACTATAGTTGAATTTTAACTAGGACAAAGAGGGACTGGGGTTTAGTTAGGATAGTTCAGTAATTTTGGATTGAATAAAGTGTAGTTTAGCTATTCTCATGTAGAGAAAATGTGGTAGATAAAGCTAGAACTCCCTAGACCATTCTGGAATGGGGCCTTAGTTTAAATTTCAGCAATTTTAGTGTAGTAACTTGAGTAACAAGTCAAAAATAAAAGGACTATTTGGGTAAAACTGAAAAATAAAAAGGGGGGAAATGAGTGAAGGAATTCCAGAACCTTCCTGCCTCTTTCCTACCTATAAAAGGCATGCCTAGTGCCTTAGTTCACAAGTTTCACACATTTGAAAATTAAAAAAAAAATTACAGCTCCTAAATTTCCCCCTAACACACATTTTCTGCAAGTTTAAGATCTGAAATTTGAATTTCAAATTCAAATATTCAAATCTGAAGTCCTATAGTTCAAAAAACTTCTCTTAGATCTTAATTTCTTCCAAAAAACAAAAAAACAAATGAAAAATACAGCAAAACTCAACAAAAATACTGTTCTATTGTGATTTCGGGTTGAATTTCAAGTTGTAGTGATTATTTGCATCATCTAGTGTAAGACCTGATAGCTGAAGTGTTCTGGACATTCCTGGGGTGTTTGTCGAGTTTATTCTGGTTATATCAAGTTGAATTTGGCTATAGTCACTGGTATTTTTCCCTCTGGTGTGCATTTTGGGATTGTTGTGGCCTATTTTGATTTGGAAATTGACTCATTTGTCCTGGTTTCAACTGCTGTTAGTCTATTTCTACTGCTGACTCCTTTTCCTTTACTTTGCTGAATTCCAGGTACACTATTGTCTCTAATGATCTGAAGTTTCACTCAATCTCCATGAACAATTGTGAAATCAAATGATGAAGAATTGCTACCACATGAACCTGCCTCTGTGTTTCACTATTAGTCTTAATATGTAGTTGTAAATTTCATTTGAACTAATACGTATTAGTGTCAATTAGGACTATTTGTATTAATTAGGGCAGTTTGAACTTGTTTTGTAATTAAAATGGAAAATCTTCGAACTGTTGATTATAGGATTGTTAACCTGTATTGGACTGTTTTAAATAAACTATATAGATTGCTTCTGTTTTAGTTTTATACTAATGCAACTAGGCAATGTTGGTATAATTCGAGTGTCTCTAGAGTTTGCTGCTTTAGGTAACAAACAGGATCTGTTATTGTCACGACCCAATTCCCAAACCCGGTCGTGATGGCGCCTCTCGTGAAGACAAGACCAGCAAACAGAACAACAATGCCCTTTTTAACAGTTAATAAACATAAATGAATGGATAAATACGACTTAATGGCATTAACAACTGATATTTACAACCCAACACAGCCCGACCGGGGTGTCACAAGTCATGAGCATCTAAAGACTGCGATCAACTATTAATCCGCTTCCGACTGAACAATACCTGCAATTGCACGCGAGGTGCAGGGAGTAAAGTGAGTACTCCAACCCAATGAGTAATAAAAGTAAATAATAACTGAGCGGTAAGAAAAAAACGTAAAGCACTCCATCATGCTATATAGGGCAGTGCAAATCTTTCAGAAAACAGTAAAACTGTGAAATCCTTTCGAAAATATCTGGGCTCAGTTAAAACTTCCATTGAAAGTATTCTTTCCAACAGTTAAGCAAATGAATGCGAAGGCAGATGGTGCAAATCAGCACATAATTCAGCCCCTCGGGCATAACACTCCACTAACAAAATAACACCAGGGTGCCTGGTAAACTGTGCAAGACGTAGCATGGATGCCAATGAAATGAGAGTGCTGAATGTCATTACACGTAGTACAAATATGAACCAATGTATGAATGCAATGCAATGCATATGACCGTTGCGCCGCGCAACCCGATCCATTTGGGTACCCGCGCTTACTGTGGGGGTTCAGACTCCGGAGGGTCTCCTACAGCCCAAGTGCAATATCAATATAGCATTGTTGCGGCGTGCAGCCCGATCCATCCTCAGCCCAGAACATGCATGTAAGCCACTCGGGCAATATTAAAGTAATAGCTCTCAGCTCAAAACGTCAGAAAATGTACCTTAAGTTTCAAATCTTAGAAATATGGCTGAACATTTCAAAAATAGTGTTTAAACTCAGGACTGAAATCAAATAATATGCTAAGTAATGCGAAAACAGTGATATCAATCCCTGAAGGATTCACATAGTTGGCACGAAGCCCAAACATGGAAATCAGCCCAATATTATGATGATAACAAGTAGTTTCAGTCAAATACGCGGTAATTTAATCAATCGGGATGGACCGAGTTACAATCCCCAGTGGTGCTCTACCCCACGCCCACTATCCGGCATGCAAGTCACCTCAATATAGCACTACGATGTGCAATCCGGGATTTTAAACCCTCAGGATATCATTTACAAGTATTACTCACCTCGAACCAGCGAAATTCCTCGCTCGCGACGCCTTTGCCCCTCAAATCGTCCTCCACGCACGTCGAATCTAATCAAAATCAGAGCGAATACATTACAATATTCCAAGGGAACAATACCCAATCTAAAACAATCAAAATATAGCAAACATTTCGAAACTAGCAAAACCCGAGCCCCGGGCCCACTTCTCAAAAAATTACAAAACTTACATTACCGTATTCCTCGTCTCGCCACGAGTTCATACATACCAAAAACACAAGCCCTAGCTTCACTCTCTTTTGATGAATTTCAACCCATTTTCATGTTAAATCTAACATAATTTCATGTATTTAGGTCAAGGGACTTACCTCCAATCACACCTCGTTGAAATCCCCCTTCAAATCCGTCCAATAGCTCTCAAGCTCGTTTAAAAATGGTGGAAATAACATAACCCTCGCAGAGCAAAAATGAATTAAAACTCCTACTGGTTTCAGGGGTTTCCGCTTCTTCGGTCCCCACGCCCGCTTTCGCGTGACCGCTTTTGCGGTTTTTGTCCGCTTACGTGGAATTTCATTTAATCACCAAGGCCACTTGTCACGACCCCAACCCTATCATGATGGAACCTAGCACACTACTAGGCCAGCCCGGCCATTTATAACGATAACCCCATTAATTAAACAGATGAAGATAAATGCCATTTAAGTCAAGGCCTAAAATACTGATAATAATACGGAACAAAAATCTAACAAATATCAATACAGACTGACATGGACCCGGTGTCACTAACATGAGCCTCTAAAATACAGAGTAACATCCTACTACAAAGTCTGTCTAAAAGCTGATAATGCGGAAATAAAAGGATAGGGATAGAATGGAGAATCAATGGGTGCGAACGCCCTGCAGCTACCTCAAATACTCCCGAAATAAGAACTCTGGAAAGCTGGTCAAAGCTCACTCAGCCTGTGAATGCCCTGAATCTGCACACAAGGTGCAGGGAGTAATGTGAGTACTTAGACCCAGTGAGTAATAAACATAACTACAGTCTGAAAGTAAGAAAACGCAGAAAATGCACAAAGTAATCTATATCTAGCAGTTTAGATCAATATCAGTGAAACGGTAACCAACAAGTAGTACAGTCAAGGAATAATGCATGAAAAGATGCAACACAAATAACAGTACACTCTAGTACCCGCTGCGGCGTGCAACCCGCTCCACTTATTTAACGTCGACGGCGCTCACTGGGGTGTATACAGACTCCGGTGGGGCTCCTACAGCCCAAGCGCAATATCAGCCATATCGTGGCATCAAACAGGCTCTCGACCTCAATATCAATACATATATCATCGCTGCGGTGTGCAGACTGATCCATATCAAAGGGAAACATCCTCACTATCGGATCCCTGACCCATCTCAGTCAAATAAGTTCACAGCCAATCGGGCATGACATACGATAGGGATCTCAGCCCTCATATCCTTTTTCCATTTAATATTCATGTATAAACACAGTTATTATATTGTTTTTAACAGTTGAAAGCATGACTGAGAGTATATGTTATGCACACAAGTGAGGAAAAACACATAAGGATCCCCTAAGGATTCTACAGGTCGGCACAAAGCCCCAAACACGGCAATAAGCCCAATTCACAGTGATAAAGTATGTGTCTCAATCGCCAATATAATAAAAATTAACACTCGGGATGGACCAAGTCTCAATCCCCAACAGTAAACGACCCCGCACTCATCGTGGAATGCATGTCACGCCTCAATATAGTGTTACGATGTGAAAGTCTGGGGTTTCAAACCCTCCGAGCAGCATTTACATCAATTACTCACCTCTAACCGGCCAAAGAGTAGCTCTCAATGCCCTTTACTCTCAAATCGACCTCCTCGCGCGTCGAATCTGGCCAAAACCACAACAAATACATTACAATAGGCTAAGGTAAAATAACCCAATCGAAAAGACTCAAAAAATATCGAAAATCATGAAATTTGCAAAACACGAGTCCCGGGCCCACTTCTTGAAATCCAGAAAATTTTACATCAATACGATCCTTATCTCGCTACGAGTCTATACATAACAAGTTCACAAGAATCAGAGTCCATTTGACCCCTCAAATCACAAGTTTAAACTCTCTTAAGTTTCAAGTCCTAACCTCCATTTTTAACCTTTAATTCCTTGGGTTTTCAATGTTAATCCATATTTATACACCATCATATCATAATCTAAGTCCAAGAATCCATACCTGATGATAGCCCTTGAAACCCTCTTCAAAAATCGCCAAAAACCCTGTTAGTCCGAAGTCCAAAATATTTGTTCTTTCAAAATTCGCGAAGAAGACTTAATTAAATATTTGCCCAGGCCTTTTAGCTTCTGCGGCACAAAATATCGCTTCTGCGGTTACCGCTTCTGCGGTTCTTCCACCGTTTCTACGGTTTTTCCTCAAGTCACCCGGACCGCTTCTGCAGTCCAAAGACGCACCTGCGATGACCGCTTTTGTGGAAACCCCTCTGCTTCTGCGAAATTGCCAAGGCCCCCCTAAAATCGCTTCTGTGACCTCTCCGCCGCATCTGTGGAACCGCTTATCAGTCCCTTTTCCGCAGATGCCAAATGACAGAACCAGCAAATCCAAAACATGCAACAAACTCCAAACTCTCCGTTTAACCACCTGAACTCACCTCGAGGCCCCTAGGACCTCAACCAAAAGCACAGATATGATCTATTACCTTATTCAAACTTGCTCGAATCATCAAATCTCTATAGTTAACATCAAAATCATCAAATTTCACCAAATCAAAGCCTAAATTTATCAAATTCTTCTAAAACTCACATTCGATCAAAAACCCGACCTAACCACCTCCGATTCAATTGAAATTTTGCACACACATCACAAATCACCTAACGAAGCTACTGCAACTCTCGAAATTCCATTCCGACCATCGGATCAAAATCTCACCTATCAACCGGATATTGCCAAAATGCTAACTTTGCCAATTCAAGCCTAATTCTACACCGAACCTCCAAAATTACTTCCGATTGCGCTCCTAAGCCTCAAATCATCCCTCGAAGCTAACTGAATCGTCAGAAATCACATCTGAGCCCTCTAACTCATAAGTCAACTGCCGGTTGACTTTGCTAAACCAACCTCCCCTTAAAGAGATTAATTGCTCATTTTCCTACCAAATCCAATCCGAATCAACTCAAACTCATCTAACACACATAATAAATCTCGAAGAAGCAATAAATGGGGAAAACGGGATGGAAACACATGAGACGACGGGTCGGGTCATCACATCCTCCCCAACTAAAACAAACGCTCGTCCTCGAGCGGGTCAAGAAACATACCTGAAGTCTCAAATAGGTGAGGGTATCTGCTCCGCATCTCCTGCTCGGTCTCCCAAGTAGCCTCCTCCACGGCCCGACCTCTCCACTGAACCTTCACCGAAGCTATATCCTTCGATCTTAATTTTCGAACCTGACGACCCAAAATAGCCACTGGCTCTACATCATATGTCAAATCCTGATCCAACTGAACTGTACTGAAGTCCAAGACATGAGACGGGTCCCGAACATACTTCTGGAGCATGGAAACATGGAATACCGGATGAACGCCCGACAAGCTGGGTGGAAAAGCAAGCATATAGGCCACCTCCCCAATCCTCCTAAGTACCTCAAAAGGTCCGATGAACCGCGGAATCAGCTTCCCTTTCTTTCCTAACCTCATCACACCCTTCATGGGTGAAACCTTCAGCAAGACCTTCTCACCCACCGAGTAAGATACATCTCCAACCTTTCGGTCCGCATAACTCTTCTGACGCGACTGAGCTGTGCGAAGTCTCTCCTGAATCACCTTCCCTCTCTCTAAGGCATCCTGAACCAAATCTGTCCCCAGCAACCTAGCCTCGCCGGGCTCAAACCAACCGATCGGAGATCTACACCGTCTCACATATAAGGCCTCATACGGCGCCATCTGAATGCTAGAATGATAGCTGTTGTTGTAGGCAAACTCTGCAAGAGGTAGAAACTCATCCCAAGAACCTCTGATATCAATCACACAGGCACGCATCATATCCTCTAATATCTGAATGGTACGCTCGGACTGTCCGTCCGTCTAAGGATGAAACGCTCTGCTCAGCTCTACCTGCGTACCTAACTCTCACTGAAAAGTCCTCCAGAACTGGGAAGTAAACTGAGTTCCTCTATCCGAGATAATGGTAACTGGAACCCCATGTAATCGGACAATCTCACGAATAAAGATCCCTGCCAGCCACTCCGAGGAATATGTAGTACACATTGGAATGAAATGCGCGGACTTGGTCAGCCGATCCACAACCACCCAAATCGAGTCGAACTTCTTCGAAGTCCGAGGAAGACCACTCACAAAATCCATAGTAACTCTCTCCCATTTCCACTCAGGAATAACCATCTGCTGAAGCAAATCGCCCGGTCTCTGATGCTCATATTTTACCTGCTGACAATTGAGACACCGAGCCACAAATCCCACAATGTCCTTATTTATTCTCCTCCACCAGTAGTGCAGTCCCAAGTCCTGATTCATCTTCGCGGCACCCGGATGGATGGAATACCACGAGCTGTGGGCCTTCTCAAGAATCAAATCTCTAAGCCCATCCACATTGGGCACACAAATCCGGCCCTGCATCCTCAACGCACCATCATCACCTATAGTCACATCTATAGCATCTTCGTGCTAAACTCTGTCCCTGAGGACAAGCAAATGCGGATCATCATACTGGCGCTCTCTGATGCGATCATACAAGGAAGACCGAGAAACCACACAAGCCAATACCCGACTGGGCTCTGAAATGTCTAGTCTCACAAACCGATTGGCCAAAGTATGAACATCAACTGCAAACGGCCTCTCCCTAACTGGGATATACGCCAAACTCCCCATACTAACTGCCCTTCGGCTCAAAGCATCGGCCACTACATTGGCCTTTTCCAGATGATACAAAATGGTAATATCATAGTCCTTAAGCAACTCAAGCCACCTCCGCTGCCTCAAATTAAGATCCTTTTGTTTGAACAAATGCTGAAGACTGTGATGGTCGGTGAATACCTCACAAGATACTCCATATAGATAGTGCCTCCAAATCTTCAAGGCATGAACTATAGCAGCCAATTCTAAGTCATGAATAGGGTAGTTCTTCTCATGGGGCTTCAACTGACGAGAAGCATAAGCAATCACTCTACCCTGCTGCATCAATACACAGCCAATCCCGACTCTCGAAGCATCACAATAAACGGTGTAAGAACCTGAAGCTGATGGAAAGACCAATACTGGTGTTGTGGTCAAAGCTGTCTTGAGCTTCTGAAAGCTCTCCTCGCACTCGTCCGACCATACAAACGGAGCACCCTTCTGCGTCAACTTGGTCAAGGACGAGGCAATAGATGAGAAACCCTGGAGGAACCGGCGATAATAATCCGCCAAATCGAGGAAGCTACGAATCTCTATGGCCGAGGACAGTCTAGGCCAACTCTGAACCACCTCAATCTTCTTCGGATCGACCTGAATACCATCACTGGACACCACGTGCCCTAAGAAGGCCACGGAACCAAGCCAAAACTCACACTTGGAGAACTTGGCATACAACTGCTCCTCTCTCAATCTCTATAATACAACTCGTAAATGCTTCGTATGCTCCTCCTGACTACGCGAGTATACCAAAATATCATCAATGAATACAATAACAAACGAATCCAGATACGGCCGAAATACACACTGTTCATCAGATGTATGAACGCTGCCGGGGCATTGGTCTGCCCGAAAGACATAACAAGAAACTCATAGTGACCATATCTAGTCCTGAAGGCCGTCTTAAGAATGTCTGAATCCTTGATCTTCAACTGGTGATAGCCCGAATAGAGATCAATCTTAGAAAACACCCTCTCTCCCTGAAGCTGGTCGAATAAATCATCTATGCGAAGCAGGGGATACTTGTTCTTCACTGTTACTTTGTTCAACTAACTGTAGTCAATGCACATTCTCATTGTGCCATCTTTCTTCTTTACAAATATCACAGGTGCACCCCACGGTGATATACTGGGCCAAATAAACCCCTTTTCTAGGAGTTCCTGAAGTTGATCTTTCAATTCTTTTAACTCTGCTGGTGCCATACAATACGGGGAATGGAAATGGGCTTGTGCCCGGCACCAGGTCAATACCAAAATCAATGTCCCTATCCGGGGGCATACCTGACAGGTCTATAAGAAATGCATCAGGGAAATCCCTCATAATGGGAACAGAATCTATACTGGGAGCCTCAGCTCCAACATCACGCACGAAGGCCAAATATGATAGACAACCCTTCCCAACCATACGCTGGGCTTTCAAGAAAGATATAACCCTACTAGGGACATAGTCAATCATACCATGCCACACGATCCTCGGAACACCTGGCATAGCCAAAGTGGATGTCTTTGCATGACAGTCTAGAATAGCATGACACAGAGATAACCAGTCCATGCCCAGAATAACATCAAAGTCTACCATGCTCAAAAGCAATAAATCAACTCGGGTCTCTAGACCCCCAATAGTAACAAGACAGGACCGATACACATTTTCCACAATAGTAGTATCACCCACCGGGGTAAATACGTGCACAGGTAAAGCACGACACCCCCGGGTCGTACCCAAATGATGAGCAAAATATGATGACACATAAGAATAGGTAGAACCGGGATCAAACAAGACAGAGGCATCTCTGTGGCAGACTGAGATAATACATGTGATAACAGCATCTGATGCAAGGGCATCTGTCCTGCCTGGAATAGCATAAAATCTAGCCTGGCCGCCGCCGCCTGATCGGCCTCCGCCCCTAGAGCGACCCCTGGCTGCCTGGCCTCCGCCCCTCTCTGACTGGGATGGTGCTGAAGAAACCGGAGCAGAAGACGAGGGCTGATCCCTCTGCTGAAACTGACTACCACGACGTCGAGGACACTGCCTCCTCATATGGCCAAACTCGCCACACTCGAAGCAAATACCAGATGTTGGAGAAGGGGGCTGAAGGGAACCCCTCATACCAGAATGACTAGCCGATGCGCTCTACACAGAAGAACCCTGAGCTGAAGGGGCATATGATGAGCTCTGAGCTGGGAGGGCACTAAGTAAAGACTGGCCCTGCTGGAACTCCTGATGACCACGGCCTGAAGACGCACCACGATACTCGGGACGAGCCAACTGATGAGGCCTGAAAGAATGACCTCTGCTCTGCTGACCCTGGCTCCTAGATGGAGCACCACTGAAGCTACCCGATCCATGAGGCCTCTTGGCCTCCCTTTCCTCTCTCTTCTGACGGTGAGCCGTCTCAATATCACGAGCAATATCCACTGCATCCTCAAAGGTATGACTCAGAATCCTCTCTCGGGTCATCAAAATACGGACGGGATAAATAAGTCCGTCCACGAACCTCCGAATCCTCTCCCGATCAGTCGGGACCATCCATGGAGCATAATGAGCCAACTCCGAAAGTCTCACCTCATATTGTGACACAGTCATATCTCCCTGACAAAGCCACTCAAACTGTCTCCGCAGCTCCTCCCTCTGAGACTTCGGTACCCACTTCTCAAGGAAGAGAGTGGAGAACTCCTGCCATGACAAAGGCGCTGCACCCACCGGCCTACGCCGCTCATATGCCTCCCACCAAGTGAAGGCTGCTCCAGAAAACTGAAAAGTAGTAAATGATACCTCGCTCGCCTCCAATATCCCTGTTGTCCGAAGCATACGTCGACACTTGTCGAGAAAACCATGGGCATCCTCACCTGGAACACCACTTAAAGTAGGAGGTGAGAGCCAGCTGAACCTCTCAAGACGACGCTGCTCATCGTCTGGCATAGCTGGAATCACATCATCTTGAACTGGTGCAACCGACTGAACTGGGGCAACCTGCTAAACTGGTGGTGCCTCTGGTGTCTGCAAACCATGCACTACCTACTTAGGCGTGCGAGCAGCGGGGGTCTGATTACCTCCCCCGGCCTTGTCATGCCCCAACCTCGGGAGGCGCGACCGGCGCTCAATCAAGTGAACCCGACTGAGAAAGCCTAACCAAACACTTTCTACCCCAACTCAATATGAATACGGAACTCATGCCTTTGATTTATTTAGACGATAATACACGGTTTATACCACTTTACTGGTTTATTTCGTATCATAATAATTTACCATTCATAAGCTTGTTTCATGGATTCTATTAGAGTTACGGCTTAAGGAGATCACAAGTTTAGGATTACGACGTATACATATATTGGACTCACCGAAACCCGTACATAACACACACTAGTGTCTTTGGAGCATCTAAGGATACAACAGATAAGCATGACTATGCCGGCAACAAGGCCCCGGCTATACCTCAAAAGTGAAAAGCTGAAATAACAAAAGATACACCATATAGCCCCATGGAAGAATAAGGGACTCACCGAGACTTCGAGTAGAAGAGCGCTCTGCTACACACGGTCGGCACTGTCCGCTATGGAGCCACCTACAATCATAACACGAATGTAGCGCCACCGGCAAAAGGGACGTCAGTACATTTGAATTGTACTGGTATGTATAACTGAACACCATTTTACTAGAAAGAACTATCAAATAGATACAAGCAATTAATACGGGCAAATCAAAGAAGCAATTCATATAATTCTTCAT